>MU279013.1:600000-808516 GCA_022385715.1 Xylaria cubensis | reverse complement strand
CGACCCCCCCCCCCCCCCCCCCACCCCCCCCCCCCCCCCCCCCCCCCCGCCCCCCCCCCCCCCCCCCCCCCCCCCCCCCCCCCCCCCCCCCCCCCCCCCCCCCAATTTGTGTAGTCTAGCTAATTTCGTGTCTCATGTGCGTCGTTAAAAGGAGGCCGTGGGGTCACGGCGGAAATGTGAAATGTGGCGTATCTGGCTTTGGTTGTCTCAAACATACATGAGGCTAGATTGCCGCGTCGTACACCCGTGAATGTCGATTGCTGGGCGCGTGGATCTGTGGCCCACTCTGGTACGACGGGCCGTTGTAGCTCTTCCGTTTGATGACATCGCCAACGCCGTCTCTGACCTCGCGAGGTCCACTAATCTTTTGTCGCAGGGCGTCCGTCCGCTTCTGACGTCGATGCTCGCTTAGACGCCGTTGTAGGTTCTGCGGCTTGTACTGTTCCAGTTTCTCTTGCCAACCGGGGAACAGACGTCGTCCGCGGTCGTCAACTCGTTTCTCCACGCCCCAGAGACGACGATTGGAATTTTCCGGTGCAGTCGATGGGCGGTCGTCGCTGCCATCTCGCAAATACAACCCGTTCCATCGAACACTACTGAAGCTACCGCGATGTGGCATCACACGCAAGTTACCGCTAGGTGTCCGCTTGATCGTACGGCGCTCCGGACTGCGGCGGTCGGTTGAAATGTAGTGGTCATCATCCCCGATTGGCAGAATGGCAAATGTGCGTTTCATCTTCTCACTTAGACTTCTTCTAAGGGGTGCCGGATGGTCGTCAATCGATGAAAAGCGATTATGCCGGTGGGACTGCTCTGGCACATCATAAACCATATCGTCGGCGTCATCGTCTTCTTCATCGAAAGTAGGACGCCAGAACGGATGTAGTCTGGATTCATCGGTTGGTGGGTCGTCAGCCGTGGGATATTGATGCGGAGTCGATTTTTTCTTTTTCGAATCTGAATTTTCTGCAGTGCCTCTGCGATTTGTTTTGGACAAAGAGAGGGTTCGTGCAACTAAGCCGGGTCTGCGAGGGATTTCATTGTCAGAGCCTTTGCGAAGGCTGAATGCCCGGCGAACTAGCGACGGCCGTTTTTGAGTTTCCTCAAAGAAATTTCCCAGCATCTTCTCCTTGTCTGCTGCTGGCGTTAGACCAGATGGTGTAGCTGGTATGAATTTAATTGCCGGCGGCTCTGGAGGAGCACGTGGATTTCTGAGAGGGGAATCGACCTCATCTATGGAGAACTGCGGTTGGGGAGGTGTTACAGGACCACCATCAGGACCGCTTGTCGTGATTTCTGGATTGTCCGAGGTCGCACCTGAGACTGCTGATGTCTTTATCGGAGAAGAGTCATCCAGCTGCTTATCGTTTGCGATATTAACGGGTTTCGACATGTGGTGAACCATCAAAACAGATTTGTTTTGGTGTGGATAAATGTTCACCGCCATTGCTTCCGCAATATCGGCTACCGAATGTGTCCCGTTTGTCTCAACGGACGCCTGGGAGAAGGGTGTGTTGTACGCTGTGAGCCGTTTGCCGAAGAATGGATCTCCGTTGTGATCGACAAGCGGTTTTTGACTAGTTATCTCATTCTTGTGTGACTCAACAGGGGGAGCCGGACACTGTTGTTTCGGATCCAAACGGTCGCTGGTATTCTCACTGGGAGGCGCACGCTCTACCATAGCTTGTGGTAGCTTAATTTTAACGTGTTCGATCAGGGCGTTGTGTGCCTTCAAACTCTCAGCAGTCAAAGACCCAGCTCTCGACCCAGCGCGAGACGTGTTTCGGCTAGTAGGAGCAGATAGAGAAGATGTCCTCCGCGGCACTATGGGAGGGTAATCCATGGTCAATTGATCGGTCGGAAATGACCCGTAGGTTACCGACATGGATCTCCCCCTCCGTGGTGGTTTGTCCAGAGACGCGGACAGCTCTTTTGCCGCAGAGAATTTAGGCCGTGGAACAGAGCCTACGCTATTGCTTCTCTTTGCATGTTGGCTGTGTGTTGACCGCAGCGAAGGCGGCCCCGAATGTTTTCCCTTAATGGATTCCCTGCGATCAGGAATGACAACAACAGGAATGCCGCCGTTTTTCCATACTTCACGCCGTGCCTTTTTGCTTGCAATGGAATATGCCGTACCCGTCGATGCCATGCTGTCCGTCCGCGAGGCGGCAAGCTTGCTAGGAGCCCTAGGCCGCCTCACGTTTTCGACTTGGCGAACAGAGGTAGAAGTAGAGCTCGGAGGGGAGAACTCTGAACTAGAATCCCTTAGTGCTGTCTGTTTCCTGACGTGTCGCAGTGTCTTCTGCCTCTGTGGTGGCATGTCGACCAGAATGGCCTCGACGACCGTCGAGACAGTAGACTTGGACGACATGCCAGAAGAACGTTTGAGATCGGTGCTTATTGAAGACTCTGAAGTTGATGCTGTCCAACGTGGTTTGCCTTTGCTTGCAAATTCCAGAGGAAAATGTGGCGGCGAGGATACGACATGTGTGCGCTCATGCAGGGGCATGGATCGTAAAGCCTTCGTTGCATTAGTTGGCGTGACTGTTATGTCCTCGATCACTTCTGCCCGCTCATTTTTTCTTGGGTGAGTTCGGCGCTTTCGCACTATTACGTTCCTATTGAGATTGTCGTCCCACTCTTGTTCGACCTCACTATTTGACCCCCATTCCCCATCAAATGTAAAAAACTCGTGCTTCGTCCTCGGAGTCAAGTCATCATCCAAATCCAGTCCCAATCCTACGCCCTCATCCTGTGGTTTACTTGGCTTTGATTCGGACCGTCGTCCCGCAGTGTTCTGTGATGCTCTGGTGGAAGAAAGAACCGGCCGAGGCGTGGTTTTCTCCTCGTCAGATAAGCTGGGGCTCTCTCTCGCCGTTTTAAACGATTCAGAACGTGAGTCAGCTGTTGCTTTTGAAGGTATCCGATCCGTGAGAACGGGGCGGAAAGCCTTGGGACGGCGTCCGACCTGAGGAGGTGTCACGTCGGGTGTAGGCGGGCTTTTCTGAAGGGTTGGCGTGCCTGGAGGAGGTGTCACGGAACCAGCTATGGCCACGCCCAGCGCGGAGTTTTCAATAGGCGGCGGGCTTGGAGTTTGAATGGGATGACTGCCAGAGGAGGATCTCGAATGAGCCGGTGGTGTGGGCGGTAGATCTGGGCCGATAACTTGAGTATCCGACAAATCTTGCGTTACTCGCGGCGAAATCACAGGCCTTTTCTTCCGGCCGAGGGTTGGTGAAGCGTCGCCCGAAAATTCATAAGACGTGGGTGGGCTTCTACCCACGCTGATGGGCGCGGATTTGTCGGTTCTAGGGCGAGGAAGCACTTTATGTTTCTTGAACGACCGTTGATTCGGCTTAGTCAGCGTCCGGTGCTCGTACGGGGGGTCAAAGTAGAGAGGCGTCGTTGTTGATGTCGTCGCAGGCGCTGCAACGGTCTCGGGAGGCGTGAGCATCGCACACGTCGGTATCAGGTCTTCCTACGTGCGGTGACAACAAGCCTAAACCGAGTCACAGGAGTCCATACTCAAGGCTGTGAAGAGTGTCTTTGCGGCGACGTAGGCAATAGTATCAAGGTACGAGAGATGCGAGAGCATACGGTGAGAGCGAAATAGAGGCTGCGAGTCTGCTTTCCCCTGAAGCCTGAAGTCTAGGGCCAAAGCTGTGCTACCCAGGAAGTGCGAATGGTCGAATGGTGCAATGAAGGAGCGCAGACGAGCAGGCAGGCGATCGCGGACCGGAGCAGATCCGAAGCCAGACTAACACATGAACCACGTCTTAGATAAGTTGCCGAGAAACTCGCAACACATGGCGCAACGCGTATTGTCCTCGCCGGCGCCGTGCGCTGTCGTGTCGTCGGACTCGCAGGACTCGCAGAGGGCGTGTGGGTATGCAGAACATATACGGTGGCGCAGTGCTGTTCCGACGATGCCACTAAGGTCCGGTCGCAAACCGGTTCGGCCAAGCAGACGAAGAGGAAGTGCTGAGAAAGCGAGATGGGAACACGGGGCCTTGGATCCAAGCAACTAAGTGAGGTAGGTGTACCTGAAAAAAATATGTGGCAGGGCTAGGTTCGTCAAGATGATGGGACTGTGGCTTCTTTTCCAAGCTTCCTCCGTCTCTCAGCTTCAATGATGATGGGTATGATGAGTTGATAGGTGAGTGGGCGGGCGGCCTGTCTGCTTGACCTGGCCGCGATGGGGCTGCTGCTGGTCAGGTCTCGCTCGCTAGTCTCCGACTTGTCTAGTGCAGCGTAGCTCGCAGCAGCGCTCACTGACTACAGCAAGACTACAGCGGGCTACAGTACAGTGTGGGAAGGTGAGCTGGTGGGCTGGTGGGATGCCAGGCAGACAACGTCACTTAATTGACGTTTCCCGCCCCCTGTTAGAGTGGACCCTGCGCGCTATTAAAGAATCCTCTTTTGGACTGCATATGTAAGTGGCTGGGAGGTACCCGACCAGAGACATCTACAGCGCCATCTACTGGTATTATGCTTGCCTACCCGGCATATATCGCCGTAGACCGGTTCAGTGGCTGTCTCTCGGCGTGCATTGGCTGAAAACTGTGTTTTGTTATTGCTAGTTGGAACATAAATCTTTTGTTTCTTTTCTATCCTGCGTCGAGAATCATCTGTGGTCCTAGCCAATCGTCGGCCTCAAACAATGTTTCTTGAACCTCGTGTCTCGGTGTCTCAATATGTCGGGATGAGTGGAGAGGGGCTTCTTACCTACCAGGTAGTAGTCCACAGCAAACGCCAGATTTGAGTCGTCCGCGGAATTGCCTTGCAACTGCAGCCATTTGACCTGCGCAGCGTCACCATCGGTCGGCGAGCAATATCGATATGGGACGCACATATGAGCATTTGCTGATCGATACAGCCCATACAGAATGATATTCAAAAGTAGATATATCGCGTTTGCCAGGAAACACCTTTATCACGGCTCTTGGGATAAAATGATGCAAACGGGAGTCTTGAGAAGGCGTTCAATCGAGACGATGTCATGGAAACCTAGGACTCGACAACCTTGCTCACATGGACTCGTTTTACTCCTATGCACTCACACAGTGGTAGGTGACCAATGCAGCATGGCCCTGTTGTGCGCTCCTCTATCGTGCATATTCATCCGTACATCGGGATAGCTTGGCCTTGTTTCTTCGTCCGACTGCAATTACGCGGCGGCCTAGGTTTTGTTGCAATGATGAGCTAAATACTCTCCTGTGTGTAAGCCGGGATTTGCTCGGTTCTTGAGCGAGAGGCGAAACGGTACACAACAGACACGGACGCTTCCTGCAGCTGCAAAAGAGGCCGAGACGTTGTATTGCTACTTGTAGAAGGGGACTCAGCAGAGGGATCGAGTCGTGCTGCCGGAGAACCGGTGCAGCCATCGCAGTCAGCAGGACAAATCAGCTGCCTGCAACCGCACAAGGCTTGGAGATTCATTCCACCTCCGGCCCCCCCTCAATCGTTTGACCTGCTGCAGGATGCGGGCGAATCAGAATGGGTAATCCCCAACACCACCTGCAATATGCGACTCTATGGTGTCCAAGTCCTGTTTTCCTGTTCTGTATTGAGCATGTGTGCATGTGTGCATATGTGTCTGTGTGTTCGAGGTGCTTTCCGGTGGCCGGCCGACATGCCCGTGTTTGGCACACGGCTCTTTCAAGGTCTTCCCCAGTCGGGCCTGTCACATATGCTATGCTGTACCCCCGAAACTCGAGAGCCTGGGGGTGCGATGATTGATGCTTTGTTTCAAAGAAGATCCTAAACGAGGCTCGCCTCCCAAATGCCGGGACTCTAGCGTCCAGGCGTGATGCTGAAACCAGGTCAGAACAAGAGAGGCAGGACACCCGAAGACTAAAGTGGTGCAAGAGTATTACTATATACAGTAAGACGCAATTGCACATTGTCCAATCAGATCTCGTCATTTCGAGCCCGTTTCTTTCGACGATGGCCCCCACAACTGCTCCTACTCAAAACGTCAAACGTCCTGCTCGCTGCTTCTCTTGGAAGCCCCGCCATATTATGAGGGCAGGTGCTTGCCCACCTACCTTCAAGTACATATAGCAAGTGCTACGGCATCTCCAAATACCTACTGCGTCAGGTAGGCAGGTAACAGTGTTTTGTTATCGGTTCGCAGAATCTATCAAAACTCCGACCATGCATATTCCCTGTTGGTGCGCGGTTACAATACCTATCGCTTAGTCTCCACTAACATTAACTTGTTCTCAGGGCTATCAGTGAGAGCGTGATAAGCCGTATCTCATGCAGCATACGTAACTACATAACCTACCTAGATATCCGTCTATTTCCCACGATTGCTATTCCAAGGCGGTATGGCGATAAGCAAAGTATGGCTGCTCAGTATCCCTTGGAACCATCACCCAGTAAGATTTTACTTACCTAGACTGATACGAAGTGATGCTTCGCAAGTCGTATGATCGTTTCTCCATCACACTAATAGCCCCAGTGGTAGCGAGTGTTTATACAATATTGAATGGATGACGACGAGGAGCTCATCAATTGCTCAGATGTCACGTGAAGACCGTGGGATTGTGAGATACCTAGGTTACTCGGTGCCAAAACTAAAGATACCAATGGCGGCGATGCTTGCCGACCCCGCATGAGCACCGTTGCCCGTAGTAGATTCAATCGAAGGTTGCTCATTCGCTTTAGAGCCATTCTCCAATCATATCACCGATCATGATCCAATCAATGGGCAGCTTCGAAGTTGTCAAGCTACAGATCAGCATAGCTCTCCATCTTTATCTCAAGTCCCACAGCAACTTGATCGAAGATGTCATTACTATGTGTCTCAATTACGCTATATCAGTTAAATATCGAGCTTCATGACACATCAGCAATGCAGGGCAGCGTTCGGCTTCCGCTTAATCATATCTTGGCCAACACATTGGACTCTGAGTGGACGATAAAGACTAAGCCATCAACGATTACAAGTAAGGGATGGTCTGCCGGTGAAGCATAGGGCAAGGGGACGCAGGCGGCTTTATCTCGTTAGATAAAGCCTGCGGAGGGTAAAAAGTATAAGGGCAAGAATAATTCTTCTCTCATGCTGAGTTCATTGCATTTTCTTCAGGAACATTTGTGACTTTAGACGTGGAATATCAACATAATGTGGACAAAACTCGTTACATTTGGAATTGTGGCTGTTGTGGCCGGTCACGATCCTCAAAATCATCAAAGCCCATTATCCGGTCCTCATAAGTCCTTGTGGTATAACACCCTGCCCGGAGATGGTGGGACACAAGCAGACTCGGTCTTCAGTGGGATCTCTACATTCGGACGTCTTCCCTATTATCCGTGCCTCAGCTCGAATGACGTGTCGTATGATCTTGCATTTATCGGTCTGTCGACTTACTTCCTACATACGGGCTACTATCTATTAACTATGTATAGGTGCCCCCTTTGACACGGGAACGTCCTACCGGCCAGGTGCTCGTTTTGGGCCTTCTGGTATCCGACAAGGCTCTCGACGTTTGAATCTCTAGTATGTTCCATTTCGCTCTGAACTCCTTCAGTGGAATCTGACACAATTATAGCGGCGGTTATAATGTACCGTTGAAAACGAACCCCTTTGACTCGTGGGCAACTGTTCTAGACTGTGGAGACATACCAGTTACATCGTGAGTCTTGAATAACATTTGTGAAGTGCAAAACTCGGACTTTAGGCTAACATTTAGGACCAGATACGACAACACGTGGGCTCTAAAACAAATTGAGGAAGGTCATTACAGCATTTTATCGCGAGCCCCGAAGACGGACGCGAACCAACCAGGCCCTGCAAAGAAGGGCAAGACACTACCACGGGTTATCACTCTGGGAGGCGATCACACTATCACTCTTCCACTGCTACGATCGATCAACCGTGCCTATGGCCCAGTGTCTGTCATTCACTTCGACAGCCATCTCGACACTTGTAAGTTTTCCTGCTTCGTCTAACACAACACAAATAACCAACCCATTATCAGGGCGGCCCAAAGTCTTTGGCGGCTCCCCATCCGAAGTAGCAAGCATAAATCACGGGACGTATTTCTATCACGCGGCTCGTGAGGGGCTGCTCGCCAACGACACGAACATCCACGCGGGAATCCGGACTACGTTGAGTGGACCGAGTGACTACGAGCATGACGGGTACTGCGGGTTTGAGATCGTCGAGGCCCGCGAGATCGACGTAATCGGCACAGCAGGCATCATCAAGAGAATCGTTGATCGGGTCGGAACAGAGAGGCCGGTTTACTTGTCTTTAGACATCGATACCCTCGACCCTGCTTTCGCTCCTGCTACGGGAACCCCTGAGACTGGTGGGTGGAGCACGCGCGAGCTGAGGACTATCCTCCGAGGTCTGGAGGACATAAATTTAATCGGGGCGGATATCGTCGAGGTTGCTGTATGTATCCATGGCCCCTCTACGTGTTTTACGGTTTTAGATTTATGAGATGTTTGCTTCTTATTGAAAGTATGCTGACGCGGACCAGCCTGCCTACGACACCAATGCAGAGCACACGACTATGGCGGCAGCAGATGCGCTCTATGAGATTATGAGTATCAGTAAGTCACTATCGATGCGTTCCCTCTTGCTTTTGCAAGTTCTAGAACATTGTCAATATGATGTCTAGAACCCACGTAGTTCTGACGAATCATACTTGAAGTAACGATAACTAACCCCGAATGTTCTAGTGTTGAAGAAAGGGCCATTGAGCAAGATGATTGGTAGTGAGGGTAGCGATGGCGAACTCTGAGCTCTGCCTACGCACTCGATGGAAGGGGCGGCTTGCTCAAGAGAGAGATGTGGATTCTACACAAGGCTGAGTGGTGTTGGGGACTCTGGGAGTTTTGAAGTTATGAACTGACTTATCCCCGACGCACGAATTCGGAATCTTCAACCTACATTAGTATATAGCCGCAGTCTACTCAGCTCTTCCACTTAGTTCAATTCAGTAGGCTTACCCCCTCCGTTTGCCCATGATAGTGCCAGATTCTTGACACGCCTAACATGCTTATCTTCACATTCTCTAAACTCTGTTATTACTGCATTCAGCCGAGAAATTATATGGCAAACAGCTCGGCACCTTTATCATGCGCTTCCTTTAGTCGCAGGAAGATCGTGGTTTTATGCTCGCCAAACATTTTATTGTCATTTGACTATTACATAAATACAGCCAGTCACGACGACAACTACAGGGCGGTAGAGAGCATAAACGATCATTCTCTTATCTGAAATAAATGACTAACGAGGGCGAAGAATAAAAACCTGAATAATCTGAACTTCCTCTAAATATCGTGTCTTCTCTCCCTAACCAGAATGATGCTCACTACTGGCCCACTACACTTGATCCATCCAACCCTTCACATCTCCACTCAATAAGTCCCTTCAGTCACTCTCTACTTCTCGTGTCAATATTTGACAGCCCCCACTGGCAAAGCTTTCTTATTTGATCTGTCTTTGCATCAGCGGTGAGTCACGAAATCTCAATCTTCATCTTACCTCGTCTAAACACCTCTGACCCTGGTGATTGTGGGATCTTCGGAGTCGTAGGAAACCGCGTGGTCTCTTTTGAGGTACGTGTTGTTATTGTACTCATCATGAGTTTTGTCCTCAAAGAAGAAATCATAGGTAGCCGTGTTGGTGAACCAAAAGGTCCACTCCCACATCGGGCCGGTCTGTCCTGGAGGAGGAGGCGGGTTCTTTACAAGCTTGTAACGCGTGATGTAGATCTTCTTCGCAAGGTCCGGCTCCAGGTAGACCCATTCCTTCGACGGGGGCCAGTTGACGTCGACGGCGAAGCCCTTTTTGGTGGTGTGGACCTGATACTTGTTCCCTTTCTTGCTGGTCGCCTCTTGGAGAACGAGGGGGAAGTCATGTTCGGGGGTAATTTCGCTGCTCATCGTGACTGATTGGTGATGATAATGATATGATCAGAAATACTTCGACTAGTCGGTATAGAAACTTCAGCTTAGTCTGCGTGCTCAAGATAGATCTGGTGATGTAAATTAAGGAAGGTCAGAGCAGATTCTGGTCCTTATATATTTTCCTATATAATACAGATTCTATATCCATACAACAAGCCATGGCTTAGTATTGCTGTACACAACACAACCTTACCATGATTTCACAGAAGCAACCAGCTCAGACAAGTCTAGACCGTCTGTATCAGTTCAAGTCGCGGCCGTGGCTGGCTGAATCGCCCGATTTCAGAATGTAGTGACAAATAGGTCAGGTCGGTTGCTTTGACTAGCTGAAACTAATCAGATAGCAAATTAGGCTGATATATACTATACATGTTATGGCAGGTAACTGATCGGTTGTGACTGTCTACAAATGGCTGAAAACAAATCATGGTGACAAAGACAGTCCGGAGATTCAGTGGTGCTAATACAAATGATTTCTCTGTCTGTTTTGGCCTATGGCGTTGAGGGAATAAAGGAGCTCAGCCAGCCTTGAAGCTATGGAATTAAGCTGGATTCCACTTCAAACCTCAGCGATCAAGAGCTGTTTGAGAGTCTATTTCTATGGAAGAACTACCCCTTTAATTATCGTTTCAACTATTGTGCCTACGAAAAGATGTGAAGAAAGTTACCCAAAAGGAGAAATAAAAAATATAAAGATGTTTAAACAGGATACACTTACGCTTTCCAGTGTGACATAGCTGATTGGGACTACGACGGTCCTATAGGTCGCTCAACTAAATTCAGTTAAATGTGATATCTTGCAGCATGGGGCCGGAGAGACCCCGGCGGACCGGACCGCAGACGCATTAAGAACGGTCGTCTATGTACAAGGCGTAAATCCACTCAGTCGTTCCAAGTGCGCTTATTAGCTTGACCTAGGCCCAAGGCTCCAGCTGGTTGCTGATATTCTTATCCAGCATGTTTTGCAATAACAAAGCCGCTGCTGAATGGTTGAGAAATGACATTAGATTCACTGGCTCTCCAGCCTACATGTCATATTGACTTCTTCGCCGATTACCCAGTTAGAGTGAATTTTACCAAATTCCTTTGACTACTATGTTGATCAGGTCACGTCGAATAGCCTCTCACGTGGCATTCCTTCCGCCAAGAACGACCTATCTAATCAGGATGCCGCCCCACTCGATAGACCTGTCTAACTAAACAGTCTGGGAATCAACGGGTTAGATGGACTAAGCCTGGCTGGCTGAACAAGGCCCAGACTCAATGGGATCGTGATATACTTATACGTATTAAGTAGTATAGCCAGGGTCGTATCCAAAAACGTCCGCGCATATATTTCAGGACTGCAGGAGCTTAGCATGAAGCCATTTGTAGAGCATGGACACCAGTGCGCTCACACACACTTTAGTTGTATATCATCGGGATAGCGTAATTACCAAACTAAAATCTCAAAACAAGAACTCTAGATAATACGCCGCAATTCTTCGACGGCAATCTGATTAGTGCCACCATATGAGAAAGCAAGATCGTCACCGCCTTGCGTGTCGTTCTGGCTTTGTTGCCCCAATCCTGCCTTCAGCAATGACATGTAATTTTGCTCATTGAAATTTTCTGAAGGTACGGGAGCTAAGGCTCCGAGCCGGTCCCGAGATTGATGATCAACTCTGGCCGAACTTGTTGGTGAGTGCTGAGAATCTGGAAGGGTCTTTGATGGGTGGGTTCGTTGAACATCCTCGTTCTAAAACATTTCAAGTCACGATACATATTTTCTAAGCAGCAGATTCTTGCCAATTGCAAGCCGGCGCGCCCGTCTCGACGTATCCACGTTTCAGCACGTGCAAGTCACAGTTCTGCGGCGTAGATGCTCAGCTCGCGCCTCACCAATCCCGTTATGAATAGTAAAAAGAGTAAAAGGATTAGTCTAATTAGTCGACGGGTTGTCCAACGGCTCGTGGTTAGTATGCCCACTTTCGTCCCCACCACTACAGGCTTCAGCCGCATCATGTTTTGGCGTTGGCGTAACACAGGAGACCTGAAAATTCACGCTCTAGACTGTCATCTTCCAAACTCAATCAGCTGAGAAAGTTGAATTGAGCCAAAAGCTATTAAGTAAAGGTATAGACTTGTGTAACTAAAAAACTAACTAACTTCTCTCTTTGAGAAGAATATTGGTAAATGGCTGGCTGCTTCTCGCGCTATTGGCACACATGACTGATTCAAGCGATGCCGCCGGCTAGGCAAATATACCCAACAGCGATGCGGTTGTGGCTATCTGAGGAACACGGAGTCAAAGTAAATCCTATTAATGGACTATTAAAGAGATGGCATTTCCTCTGTCCAAGCATGATTCAAACCTCAAACCATTACCAAAGACGCAAAAGATTGTATCATAATTCAAGATGGCAGAAGCAAGCGACAAGGTTTCTCTCGCAGGAGAAGGGAACTTGCCCGAAACCACAGCTAACGATCTCAACGTGATGAATATCACGCCTGAGATGGTAAAAGCTGTCGTCGAGCGAAGGGATCGTGTCGAAGGATCGTTGGTAAGTTGATTTAGTTGTTGCAGTTTTCAAAACTCACCAGGACTGACTACCTCTATAGAAAGGGTTTGCTTTACCTGGAGATGGACACAATGGGAGGCCTGAGATTACACGACTTCGTAACCACTTAATTTCAGATTGGAGAGAAGTACATGTTTCCGAAGAGGTTCCCCGAAAACAGGAAACCTTTGATCAGCTATTCGAAAACTTTGACGGTGACGAACCAATTACGATCAATTTCAATCGATCCTACAGCGTAACAAAGGGAATGAACTATTCGCTGTCCAAGGACTTCAATGTTACAGTCAATGCATCGATTCCAGTATGTAATGATAGCACGAACAGTGTCAGGCCCTTTACTAAAAGTTTTTCTTCTTCTTTAGTTGGGACAGAGCGGTGCGATGGTTGGATTCACAGCGACTCAAAGCAAAAGTGAAGTGGAAGGCAGATCTTGGACAGAGACGTACGATCAGAGCGCCAATTTTCCAATTACGGTCCCTGCCGGCAAAGGAATCGAACTCAGGCAGACTATCACCGAAAAGGGAAGAGATGGAGTATGGGAGGCTATCATCGGTGCCCGAGGGTCTGCTGGTATTGAGAGTGAGACCTGGCTCAATGGATACGAGTACATTTTCCCCAGGTTTCATGATGTGTTCTATCCAAGCACGAATCGAAAAATTACGAGAACACAGATCATGACGAGGATCGAAACCCAACTATTCCTGATATCCAAACCTCCAAGCGCGGTCCGGGACAATGATACATCTGATGATATCGTCGAATTCATGATTCAAGACATTGGGGCTTACGACAACAAAAATGCCGAAGAACAGGTTTTCATTACTGCTACGCCAAAAAAAGGTCTTCCGCCCATGGACATCAAAGCCACTCAGAGCCTGGCCATGAAGCTCTTGTTCGATGAAAACCCTAAGCGACCGGTTCCCGAGAAGGAACGTGCCCCAAGAGCGCTCCAGCTTAAAGGGAGGATTACCACCAATACTAGACCCCTCGACGCACTGGTAGAAGTTGGGCAGTACACTTTCGTTCCAAACGCCAATGCGCCGAAGATGGCCATGCTGGTTATGAAATTCAACGATATGAAGGTCACGTCGGCGAACCTCAAAGCTCAGATCACCGGGTTTATTAAGCAGACCTCTTGGGGAGGTGATGTGCGCTTTCAGTTTTCTTGATTGTTTTGATTCTTAAACAGCTCGTGTGTCTTTCTTAGAGTAGTTTTTGTCGTTTAGCAGCTGGGTTCATCGTGACCTCCGCAAGAGCACGAATAGTGACTCTGCAAACACCTTCCGATGCTCTAACTTCACCGTACAATATTTTCACATTCCATAGTGCCCATTGGTCTGCATAGAGAGCCCCTAATCTCCGCAGACCATGCGGAATCGCAGTGTCTATCATAGTAAAACCTTGCTGCACGTGTAATGTTCTTAATAGTGCAGCTATTTTGAACTTTCCTTAGCGAAACCCGAAAGACTATAAATCGCGAGAGAAAACTTTAACTATAGCCGGCCTATTTCTATCAAGTATAAGCTCATCACACACGATAAAACCCATGCCGTGCTGTATTACGTGCGGAAAGCCATAAGGATTAAATATCGACTGGGCCTTTCCGCTACGGATCTAGTAGGATTCGGCACCGGAAAAACTTTCTTTAGCTAGGTACTCAAATTAAACTTGCTCTCAATACATTACTACTTCTCATGGTGCCTGTGAGGATACGATTGTGTATGTTTGCCTGCATTGGCTGTAGAACGCAGAGTTTGATCTATAAATAACCTAACCACCAGATGTGTAGGCCTCCCAACCTCCACGCAATACAGATCCAAGACACTATTTACATTGTCTGTTAAGGTTTGTTTTGATACAGTTTCGAAGATTGCTCTGATTGGGCGGCATCTTACGGCATCTCATGGCATGTACGATCCGAATGATAATCGGTGTTCACATGATATATAATATTATAATGTTGCTAGTGACTAGGAAAGTTTCTGTCCCCTTCTCTATAGTAATGAATGTAAAAATTTCTTCTAGGGTTATTACGGCCGGAAAACTAAGCTTGCTAAGGTTTAGGAGAAGAAACTTTCTTTTGCCTATCCAGATACATGTGTGATGGGTTTTACAGACCATTGGCAGGGAAGAATTCATCATCTTCTAATCTCGAACAATGTTCTTCACAAAACTCGGACCTGGAATTGTTTTTTCCAAGACTACTTGACACCTCGAAACGAAGACAGCATCTTTCTTAACCTCGGGTCCCGCGATAATGCAGAATATCGAGTGGTTCGATAAATTGGCGCCTTCGTCACAAACTCTTTGTGTAAATCGAATTCAAGATTTTGATTCGTTGAAGCAAAACTCCCGATCTACTCTGGTTGCTATAGATTTCAAAAGGCAGCCAAACATTGCCGATATGACGGGTAGTGTTACTGAGGTAGGGCTTGCTGTCAGTAAGTACTAATACTCAAAACCTTACTCTTGTTTTGGTCACTTCTGGTCACAGAAGTTCCTTCTGGGGTCAAGACTCTGCCTAGAGGATTCTATAATACTCACTGATGATACACCGAATCATGACTGATCTGAGTGATGCAGTGTCTGGTCCTGTTACCGGCTACGGTATGACACCAGTAGCTATTGATCGAAACAAAACTCTTAGGGGCTTTGTTGAAGAAAACGAAGTCCGAGGCTACTATATGAAGGTCGGGCAACCCGGGCCAATTGAGATGTCTCGAGATCCACATATGCTGGGACGTATACATTTGGTCGCCCCGGAACAAGTTTTGAATAGGCTAGTCGACTGTCTGAAAACGATTTGGGACAATTACACTCGCCCTATTGTTCTGGTAGGATTCAATATGGCCTTCGAGATTGCGATGATCCTAGATTCCTACTCAGAGATCAAGCATTTCTTCTCGTCTTGGGTTGATCTGCAGAATATCATGGTTGAATTCACTACAGCACAGAGTCCCGGCCTACGAGAAACTTTACTAGCGTTTGGGTTTCCCCCAGATGACCTTTTGATCTATGGCCAAAGAGATCGTCAAAGTGCTGGAAAAGATGCAGTGCTCAAGCTTGCTGTCCTTACGAATCTACTACATCTCAAGAATGGCAGCAAACTCGAGCTCTCTAGCCAGCCGAAGGACGGTTATCAGCTGCGAAGATATTGGTCTGGATTCCATCCAGGTCCTCACAAAGTCCACTCCTTTAGAGCTTATCTTCGTGTCAGGGGAAATGCCGTGAGCTCAGTCATTCCAAGTTTAGCAGAGTTATTTGACTTTTTCCCCAGCTCAACAACAGTCGGGTGGAGTCGAGGCCGCCAGTACGCTTGTATATGTTTGCCTCGTGAGAAAGACCTCAAGCTATTCATCAGTGAGTTCAATGGGAAAGAGTTTAAAGGGGAAACGTGGGAGGTTTTCGCAGATCATGACCCCGAAATATCGTTTCTGATACCTCCGCATCTTCAGATAACCAAGGCAAAAAAGAGGCGCAGATAACCTGCAGATGTTGAAGGTTCGATTATTCAGCGAATGAATCAGAACAAATTCGATAGATCGTATAGTTCGGAGAGCAAGAAAGGCCTACCGCACAAGAGTACTTAGACTATGTGTCACGACCTCTGGTAATACTAGTGGCAACGTAGGGGTAAGTCTTGGATACTTGTTATCGCACAAGGAGCTCTAACTACTATCTCTACAGACTGGATATCTATATACAAGGTGTCTCCTTTGTTCCATTGCGTGAGGTATCACGAAAGCATGACACTATGGACTATGGACCATGGACCATACCGACATGATATATCGTGCGTTATTGCTTCTGTACCATATGTGAGTTAATCCTAGCGGTTTGATTTAAGTGAGTTATTTAAACGATTCATAGGTGAGGTACGATAAGTTTGCACATTAAACAGTATAACTAGCGAATATTGTATGTAGTAAAAGCTACAACTTATAAATAACTCGTGTACTCTTTGGCCCTGAAATCTAACAATCCCCTTACCTTCTCTTTGGCTGTCTATGTAGATGTAAAGCTTAAATTGACTAACAATAAATTAAATCGCCCTTTACAGACAGCGAATTCGACGAACCACTAAGCCTCGGATAGTTGCTATACAATTTTTATATGCTCAGGAAATCCACTCCTCAGCAAATTTCTAGCTACTCAAGTGCGACACAAGCATGTAAATGTAACGGAGAACGTACTCGAGAAGAATGAATCTGCTTTTTTTTGCTCGCATTCTGATGACGCCATCAGCATCAGGCTTGAGAATTTTTCCACTGATAGCATCTATGACAACGGAATAATTCTGGTAGATAAAATTTCCAGAACGAGTCCTTATTAATTTTTTCATAGGTCGTGGTGGATAGCGCTTATTTACGCCTGAAGGTTTTCTGACTCCCGGTAAGTACAAAGAAGAAGAGGATGGTGGAAAGGGGGCACTGCGACCACTAGAAACCGGCCGAGAGGATACCATTTTGCCGTGAACAAAACTTTCGCGATATTATATTGGGAGATGAAACTCGAACTATGAAAGAATCGACGTGTATTAATTTGCTCGGTTGACTTCGTTTGGGTAAGCATTTGAAGCACTCCAAGATACATATAGAAACGAGTGCTTTGTCTTAAAACACTTGATCAGTTTAGCAATCACATTGTTCTTGAGACATGAATACAGACTTACATGTATGAAGACAGAGCTAAAATTTCATTTTATGAGATGAACAAAGAAGTATCTTTCTTTGAGGAATCCAACATGCAAGTTTGTCGTAGGCTATGCACTCGTTGGTTAGGATTGTGTTGAGATTCCAGAGCAGCAACGCATAGTCTACAGCCTGGCCTCCTAAAGTTAGTGAACGTAGTAGGTGGCCGATATTATAAATTGGTAACAAGAAACCTCGGAGAGATCGGTGTTCGCTCGCTAACATCTATGTGAAATAAAAATACGTGACAACACCGGTTACTTACGAGAGTCAGGTTTAAACCGCTTGTGGTGGGACTTGAAGGTAGCTGCATGGTTCATTTTAGACACCCGCCTGAGCGCTTATTGTTTTGAAAGCTATTATACATAGAAAATACCGGCGAACTACGTGGACCTTCTCAATCCTCGCGATGCATAGACCCTATGTTGAAGGCCCGTAAAAGGAAGGTATATATAATAGCAACAAGGTTAATCGATTAACAATTCTAGTTTCCTGAGCAGGCGTTTACGAATGTGCCCTATGACGCATCCCACGTTATATTTGTGAATGGAAGAGGTATGTTGTTTGTGGCCGGAAATAGGCACCGAGTAGTCCCGTCACTATCATCTGCACACTCCGGTTTGCTGATCTCACCACGCGCGAATGCAGTGAAAACAATTCTGTCAATTAGTTAACGAATACGAAACGATACGTTGAAAGTGGGACGACTAACGGGTTTTGGGGGGTAAGCTCGTCGCAAGTCCATGAGATGCCAACGGAAACGATATCAGTATGTGCATTGTAATTCACCTTCATACTTCTAATCATCGTAGGGTAGCTGATGGGAAAGTCGCAATCAAACCAGAATTCCGGATCAAAGTCGGTTCCATTAGGATTCAACTTCGAATCAAATCCGCTGCAGCTGAGCTCGTGTTCAGTGACGAAACTAAGGATCGTGAGATCGAAACCTCCCTTCGGTTCCCCATCTCTCCAAAAGTACCACCAATGGGAACGAAATACGTATGCCGTGTCGAAAAGTAAGTACTGTTTGTCCGGATCCATGGAGAGAACTGTGCATTTTGATGCCTCGGGGTTTGGGAGTTCAAGAGCGTAGGGTTCCATTGCGTAGCGTGACTCAATCTTCCCATCAATTTCGAAGTTGGAACTAGTACAAAAGCTACCGTTGATCACCGGTGTACCTGCTTGGGACCAAAAAGAATCTGCTGCGTCGGGCTCGATTTCGGGCCTTTCGCGACAGCTCAGAGCCGGCAGCTCCACGGTGGCTACCGCGTAGAACTTCGTACTTAAAGTATTACATTGATAGTCAGCAATTGAGCTGGCCTTTCAGTCCTTATATAGTGTATTATACTTACGGAGATGCCGGGTCTTCATCATCGCAATACCATGTTTGATTTACAAGAAGCCTCTCTTCTGTGGATATCACTCGCACTACCGTCTCAACCTCGTAGTTGTGTGTTCGATTTTGGTTCTCGTTTAGGCTGGACGTGTTACAACGGTACCAAGCTGGTCCTGGGTCTAAGGGGAAGGGGAGAGTTCCTGAGGGTGGATTAGTCACCGTCACATTCGATGTCTCTTGGCCTTGACCGTGCCAGATGCATGAAAATGTCTGCTGGGTTGCTCGGCTTGTGATATTCACTGCAATTCGAAGTCAGCAATAGTCCCATCTCAAGTGAACTCTTTAGAATCTCTGCTTTTAAGGGCTGTCTGGTTGCGGATTCGCTCGGACATGACCCAAAAGAAGCCTGGGGTTCACTTGCACTTGACCATTCCTACGCCCACAATCCCTGTCCCACTGTTAACCCACGATTGCCATGTATAGTTTCTACCGCCAGTCCGCCATTCGAAGTCTGATATCGTCCATGAAGGGGATCTCGAGAGGGAGCTGCACCCAGGACTATCATGCCCTGGGGGAGCCGGCGGAATGTATGGTAAAAGCTCTATAGGCTCGAGAAGTTTTGCTGGTATCCGAATCGCATCCGTTGATGTACACTCGCTCGATTCACAACCTAGAACTAATCTCTTGCTTCCAATACCAACGAATTTAACACTGAAATAGCTGGTTATTACTTGGCATTTCTCATATGATTGGGCATGTATTGAAAACTAACACACTTACGGTTTCCTGGCAGCGTTATCATCACAGACCCATGACTGCTCGACGGATAGGTCTCTGGTAGAAGCATCGAAAGTGAAGTGAGCCGAATTCCCGCGCTTTTCGTCCTTGTTGGTGCATTCGCCGTCAAGACTTAGATCATTCCCGGTAGCCCGACCAAGACAACTTAACTCATCAGAAATCGTGTTGCTGGTGAGGATAAAGTTAACTGTAGAAGCACCAGCACCTTCATTGTATTCGAAGGAATCGACAGTCCAAGTGGGTGCTGTAAGGGAATTATTGAGGCAGCCGGTAGTAAGAGGTGGAGGCGGGCTGTTGTCTGTAATTATATCCGCGTCGATATTGGAAGCGGAGATCAAGTGGCTCGCTACGGTAAGGATCCAAATGAACAAGCTCTTGCTCAGCCATAGGAGTCCAGACATCGTAGTTCTTGGGTTTTAAGTATTCATTCGTTATAGTCCTCAAAATATGAAGATGGGTTACAACCTTCGGCTTCCAATGTTGTACTTATGTCAATTGCCTCTTTTTCACCAGCAAAACGGGTTGGGTCTCCTGAGATTCCGACCCGATAACTATCCTGGTAGCAGCTCATTCTCGATGTGTGATGTCGTATCTGTAATTAGCCCTAACCTGGTAGAAATCTAAATTGGAGAGGCAATGGGCCCTTACCATTTAGCCGCCATAGTATATCGTAAGTTGGTTTGGCTTTCTGTTGGCCAGCTCAGCACCCACTTTCATTCTAGTACGAAATCTATAACAAGAATCTGTCATGAAAGCTGATCTTTACGCTGCTGATCATGAAACGGCTTCACGGGGCAGACCTGTTCATATATGGTTATCTCAAACACTGAAGCTGGCAATGCAGAAAGCGACTACTAGTGCCAAGAAAGAAAGGTCGTTGTCATGGAGATCTTAGAGTCGGAGAATTGATTTCCTATGAATAATCTAGTAGCGGTCTCTGTAAAGCTCTGTTGTAATATCTGAGAGCCTCCAATGTCAAAGCAACGTTGGAATGTAGTAAAACATTCCACTTGCTTGAAACCAATGCTGATAGGGCAAAGAGAGATTCATGAATTGATGACAGTTAGCGAATGAAAACTTTTTAGATCGACTGTTCAATGGTATTGTGTTAATAACAGCACTTATGACCCGGAGATCAGCAAAATTCCTAGTCTGAGATTTCTAGATATCCAAACTCTAATCGGCTGGCATAGTATGGGTGCCAAAGAGGACAAACGAATAAAGAGAGCAATTGCTGAAAGTTAAGATGAAAGATTTAAACTGGAAAAATGGTTGGGAATGGTATAGGGTGCTATGAAGAAGCATACATCGAGAAATAGATCTCCCCTCTACGGTTTTGAGCGGACTTAGATATAACAAACTATGAAATGAATCACGTACTGTGTCGTCATCATCTTTCCGATGCGAGAGCTTCGAAACTTGATCCCTCTTATTAAAACTCAGGAATTATATTATTAATGCCAGACATCTTACGTGCTCAAATGTGCCATGTCGTATCTTATACCGACTTTATGTCTACGAATTGCTTACATACGGGACGATTAATCTCATGACGCAAGCGCAACACAGTAAAATTCTTTCACAATGTGCGCGTAGCTGAACACAGGTATGTCAATAGTCTGGGCCTCGCCGGCTCTACTTGAAACGTTGTAGCCGCACGTTGCACAAGTGTGCCTCGCCACAGCAAGAAATTTAGCCCACTTATCATCTTTCATCGTACGCACTATAATCACATGCGTCGACGCATGACTACATCTATATAATGGAGGCGTGTACGTACATACAGCTGTCGATCACGTCGTAAGGTTCATGGTATGCTGACACGAAGACAGGAAGATACTACGATTCCGCCTGATGTCCTGGAGAATGGCGGGCATGATTTATTATACTTAACGGATTATGATTATATCTGTATCTCAGAGCATGTGATCATGGGCTGAAATTCACGAAGTGTCATAAATATAATGCTGACCGTACTATTCGGTGGCGTCTCGGTCTAGCTATGTTGTCTCCTTTCTGCTGGCCGTCCTCAGCCCACCACTCTGGAGGCTGCAGGATAATTAACGTTAAATTTCACAGGTTGACTGTCGTCACCTTCACTACGCGTCCCTCAACGAGGGTTGCAGCCACCGGCATTCGAATACCTGACAGGGAACCAGTCTCGGGGCATCGAGACACACACGGTAGCTGTAGGCTAATGCACCTGCCTGCATCGAGGGCATAGTAAATTGCTCAGGACCAAGCATCCATATATAAAGTTGCGCGTCCCTGCCTACATCACGTCGAAATAGAATCCCTTATCGTGTTCTCGACTTCTCGAATTTGTGTTCGATCATTTTTGTATGCTTACATTTCAAAACCTAGCATTGCGACAAAAATAAACCCTCATTATGAAGCCTGTATACGCCATCCCCCTTACCGCGGTGGCCACCGTTGTGGTCGGACAGAACTTTAACAGCGGTTCCTTCTCAGGTACCGCGACCTTCACCGTTTCTGGGAGTGCTGTGACCGTTGGGGGTACTAATGCTGCTACGTTCGTAGTCGGGTCTAGCACCATCACAGTCGGTGGTGCTAGCAGCAGCAGCACTGCGAGCAGCTCGGATGCTGCTGTCTCTGCCTCCTCAGACAGTGACGCGGATAGCGATGATGGGTCCTCATCCGCCCAGGCCGAAGACGAGGACGATGACGACAGCAGCGACGCTGAGGCTACTAGCAGTACCGGAAACAGTGTCATAGACGGCTTCATCTCTACCTACTCTGGAGCGCTTCTCACGCTTCCTCTGAGCTCGGCTACTCTCACCCTGGGTTCTTTCATTCCTACCCCTTCAGTAGGCTTCGGCGCCTTTCCCTTCAATGCCACAACCACTAAGACCGTCACACCGAGCGGCAACGGTGCCGACAGCACCGGTAGCGATAGTGGCGAAGCAACTGCTACCCCATCTGGTCCCAGCACCTCTTTGGGTGGTATCATAACAGCCGTGCCTACTGCTACCTCGACTGGTACTGCGAAATCCTTGAGCACAGTGTTGATGTTCCTCGGCGCTGCTATTACCTATCTGCTATAGTACATACACTGTCGACATGGCTCTATGTACTTTCTGCCTGTTCTCTGGCCGGCTCGTGGGTGGAAGTTAATTAGGAGGTCATGCTGCTGCTGCTGCTACTACTTCGTCCCTCCCTATAACCTACAATGCAACGGATCCTGGTTCAATCTAAGCATCGACATGCAGGCGTTAAGGTGTTTCGGACGCGGGATGGGCATATTGGACCGGGCGGGGCCGAGAAGAGGGGGGCCCGGAACATGTAATTTTTATTTTCCTTTTTCTCATTCCGTGTCGGTCATTTCATCTGCGTCTAGACTTGTTGAAATAGGAGAAAGATGGGGTACGGGATATCCAACGAGATTTCATACATGTCTCGGCCATATCCTTCATGATAGAAAAGCCACTATAATAATTCATCATTGGGTATCCCGGATTTTTAGCCTCGGCAATGAAATCGAAGTTTCCACAGTGTGCGGTCCAGCTGCAATGTGTAACTTTATAAGATGCATGACCGTCAATAATCTTGTGACCTTGTCTTGTGTCTCACAGCTCGCCGGCTCGGGCTCCCGATGGCGGACTCCGGGCGTCGCCACGTCATGGAACAGCCCCGAGATTCTTTGTGGCTTGAGAGTGCTGTGTAGATTCATCCAATCTTTTTTCTGTTATATGCGACGGCCCGCGGAGTTTTCTCACTTGCAGCCCTCGCTAAGCACTTAGATAGTATATCTTGTTTCACCGCAGTTCGTCGTAAGAGGGTATTACTACATTACAAGTTCGGGAGAGCTTGGTAAGACATATAATGCAGTGAGAATTACGAAGAACATAGAGATCAAACATAATCATTTATATTCCGATCATGGAGGCAATCTATTTCACTTGCGTAGTCGACTACCCGGCGCTGTGGCTGCAGTCAGCCTATTCTATGTGTATGGCCGCGTGTCTATCTAAGTACAACAGTCGTAACCTCATAATATGTACTCGGTATTTCATAGTAGAGAGATAGATTGCGCGACTCCTCGTCCGCTTGCGCGTAGGGTGCCCCCATCCACCCTTTCCTCTAGATAAATACCGGCGCCAACAAATGCAAAAGCAACCAAACCTGGCATGAGATTCCCAAAAAAACCTAAATCGCCAGCACATCCACATCACAAGGCCCACCCCAGAGCCAGAGCCACCAGACACGCAAGAAGCACACCTCCTCGCCCCCTGCTCCGTCCACCAGCCGCGTCGTTCCCAGGCAGTTCCTTCTGGACTGTGGCGGTGGCGGTGGCGGCAGAGAGCGTGCAGCTCGCTGTCCCGCACATATATCCGCTGGGACAGCATCCTGGCACGGCGCCCCCTCCAGCGCCGCAGAGGAACCACCCATTTGCGCACGTCGCTGTCGTCGTGGGTGCTGCCTGGGCATCTGTTAGGGGCACCACGATTGTCGCGCCGTGCGTGATGATGGTTGTGCTGGCGATGGGCGGACATGATGTCGTGCTACAGTCGCGCCCTGTGCGGCAGCAGCCTGACCCTGCCGTAGCAAGACATCCGTAGAACCCCGTCGGACAGTAGTCGCTTGTGCTTGTTGGCGTGCTGGTGGTTGGCGCTGAGCTCGTGGGTCGTACGGGCGGGAGCCCTGTGCCGCTGGCTGAAGAGCTGGAGCCGGAAGACGATATCGATGTCGATGTCGTCGTCTGGGGAGTGGATGTTGTGGATGGTGTTGATGAGGTGGTCGATGTGCTGGTGGTAGTGGTGCTCGTCGATGTAGGTGTTGCGGTCGTTGTCGTCGAGGGTGTGGATTTGACACCTATTATAGCGCCGCTTGTTAGTATCACTCATTCAATCTCCGCGAGAACAGGTTAAGTATGTAGAACAGGAGACTTACACCCGATATCCGCACAAACGAACCCAGGGATACAACACCCGCCGCCTTCCTCAGCAGGGCACGCCGTGTTCCCGTCCGCACATGTGGCGACACTACCGCCGCATGTCTGACCGTCCGGGCAACACCCCACGTTTCCCGCATCAGGCGCGTTCTCAACAACGAAGCACGTCGTCCCGTCCGTACAGCAGTAATTCGGCTCATTGATATTCGAACAGACGTGCGTACCAGCCGGACACGTGAAATCGCGACCGCGAAGCCTGGCCAACGCATCCGCCATCCGCCGATAAAGCGGGCGCAAATCCGACTGTCTCCTCCTCCCTTCCGGACTCCTTGTCCCGTCGTAGTCATGGTGTCGCGGAAACGGGGGCCGGAACATCAGAGCAGCCGAGCTGTTGGCCGCGAGCAAGGCCTCTTCTTCAGGCGTCAGTTGGAAGACGTCGTCGACCCCGCCGCGAGCTTGCAGCAGCTGAAGCGGCGCTTGTGGAGGATTCCCGCCGTACAAGTCGTCCGCCGGTGCGAATGCGTAGTACTCGGGCATGAACTTCTCGCCCTCGTCTGGCGACATCTTGCGCACGGCTGTCGGGAGTGTCTGCTGGTGCTGGAGCTGCTGCCCATCTTGCTCGTTCCTGGGGTCCGCTTGCTGTGCGTGCAGCTGGGCTGCGAGGAGGAGGAGAAGCGAGGGCGGAAGGGAGAGGAATGCGTGAGGGATGCGCATCGTGATCGTCTGTCTACTTCGATATTTAAATGCTAGCTTTTCAGATTCATGCCGGTACTAAAAAACGTCGTTGCGGATTTGAGAAGTTGCGTGCAGATGGCTCGTTGGTACCCGTTAGGTATTATAAGCAATTCAAGAGCTGCGCTGCGGAAAGTCGGTATGTTGTTGCGAATGGCTGATCGTTGCACCACTTTCGGATAGCTGTTTCGGGGGGTCTTGGCGGCCTCTGGTGTTCGAACCAGTCTAATATCTTGGTTGTATCAACGTAAATCTCGTGTTCCGTTCGGCGTGGTAGAAAGAGTGATCTACACCGAGATCGATCGAGTGAGAGAAAATGGAATAAGACGGTGAGCTAACCTGGCTGACCTTAGCTGGAGGGTAGGTAAATATTTTGGTTGGGTCACCGCATCTGACCAACCACGTCAGATCTCAGAATTTGCGTGGCTGGGTTCGATGATTCGATCCGATTTGCACCACCGCCCCATCAATGAGTTGTCTTTTCTTAAGCCAGACATGAGCTCGATGATCGGTGTTGTGCACAGCTTATTATTTATGGAAAGATGAGCAATCACACTAGTTCAAGTTCGATTGATCCGACTGAGACATGCATTCCCCAACCCTCAAAAGAGTAATGTTCTGGAAGCGTTGGACCCTGCCAAGCCTGCCTGAGATCGTCCACTAGCCTACGTAGTTAGCTGCACGAATATTTTGAGCGGAGCCCATAAGATGGGTATTATTGGGTATATTGAAGATTTTCCTATACCAGTATTATACATTGCGATGTTACATCCTGCGTTATATCATGGAGCTGTCCAAATCATTTCCTCCTCTACCGAGTCTTCCTCAATTTCAATCATGTGTGAAGTTTGCTTCTTGAGAAAAGCAGAGCAAAGGATGCCAGTAGCTACACTGACGTTAAGACTGTCAACTACGTTCGAGAAACCGCCCGAGGGGCTGGGAATTGATACTTCATGATCCGCTTCTCGTCGCACTGGTTTCGTAAGTCCCTCTCCCTCGCTGCCGATCACAAGGACCGTGGGCTGCGACGATAAGGGATCATAGGTCTCGACGCGGTCTACTGTGAGGTGCGAATTGCCCTTGGATCGTTTTGTTGACGGGACTGCGGCATACACCAACCATCCGTTCTCCTTTGAACGAGAGAGGAAGTCGACTGTTGAATTGACGGAGAATAATGTCGTTACTTCAGACGCGCCGGCCGAGGCCTTCAACGCTATTGGTGTCAGCGTGGCTGAGCTGCTTTTGGTAATCGCGATTGCATTCACACCCAAAAATGCTGCGGTTCGGAGGATTGCTCCCAGATTACCAGGATCTAAAATGCCGTCTAGTAAGAGGACGAACGGGTTCCGCTCCTTGGGTAGCCGGTAGCTGACAAAGTCAGATGTCCCATTTATCTTAGCCTCTTCGCTGGATTGATGAGATAACTCGAGGTGGAATCCGGGGTTCTTAGGGTCTTCAGACAAAGCGCCTAGTGCTTTGAGGGGAAGCTGAGGCAACGGTGATGCCTCGAGAACACATCCATTGTGTGGTCTACCGTTACTCATCTTGTCCAACAGACGCAAGCTATCGTTCGGTAATTTGGTAACTTTAACTCCCTTCTGTCGTGCCAGATTCGAAAGCATGCCGTCCTGCCACACACTTTGCCGGTTGTCCCCGTCGGAGAGGTACAATATGTAGAGCTGTCTCCGTGAATCTTTAAGTGCCGCTTCGACAACGGATCGTCCGTACAGGAACTGCGAGGCTGCAGTAGTGTGATGGACACGAATAGGATCATTGTCTCTCCGGCTGTCACGTTCTCCTCGAGCATCATTACTGTAGTTATCTTGGGCTCCACTCGATTCATTAGGTTTGTTCCTAGAAGATTCGAAGCGGTTGCTTGATGAAGGTGCATTGGTAAATGCTTCGCGCCGGGGTTGGTAAGAGGAGACATCGGGACGGCTTGTGCGTTCCTTGTCGAAGTTCCTCGTTCCCATGAATGATTTTGCATGTGATTCCCCCTCTTCAGGACGTTGGAAAGAGGGACGCCTTGTGCGTTCCTTGTCAAAGTTCCTGGTTCCCATGAACGACCTTGCATGTGATTCTCCCTCTTCAGGACGTCGGAAATGTGTCGGAGAGGGACGGCTTGTGCGTTCCTTATCGAAGCTCCTCGTTCCCATGAAAGATTTTGCATGTGGTTCCCCGTCTTTAGGACGTTGGAAACGTGTCGGAGAGGGACGTCCTCTCCGGTCGCCTGTTGTAGTCTTTGTAGGTCGCCCGGGGCTTGTCTCGAAGTCTCTCATAAAGTCGGAGGAGCTGAGACGATCTTTGTGGCTGCGCTTTGGCGGTTCCAATTCGGCCATCTTCTCTCTCAATGATCCGTGCTTCATCTGGTACACCAGACTACGTTTACCAAAAGACTGATCTGGGTCGTGGAAGCGCGACCGCCTCGACTGGCGGCCGGGACCCGTGTCAGTAATATCCTTCTTGCCTCTCTTGATCTTGAAGGTGGGCGGCGTCCAATCCGGGTCCCGGCCATTTCGTGAGCTCTGAGAAGGGCGGCGGGGCTTTGCAGTTTCTAGCGATGACTGGCTAAAGCCTTGTGGCCTAGACTTCTGTGACTGTCGCAGGCCATGATGGATGGCGGAAAGCGATGATGCCGGCTGAGAGAGAATGAAAGCGGTTCGAGGTATGCTCAATGGTTTTAGCAATATGCCGTGTCCACGAAGTAGGCACGAAGAATTTGGAAATCTCATTGCATTATTGGCGAAAAGTCAATATAATATATTGAGAGATTCTAATCAGTAATACTAATGAATTTTTCTATATACCTTGCTGTGATCCAGAATTTTTCGGCGGGGCACTTGCTAGGATTGTATGATTAAGGTTAGGTACTAGCAAGGGAGAAGCGAGGTATACTTTGGCTGCGTTCATGATTAATTAATTCCTCAATGGGTACTTACGACCCCTAGAGCTCCACAATAACTAGCAGCACCTGCGTAGTGGTTACCTTCCACTTTAATGTTTGGGACTTGCAACGCGTGAAAGAGGCACTCTACGCGTTTCTATCTATCAATTCCGGCAATTTACGATGCGACAAGCACCTTTCTCTGTTGCCTCTGCTTCACTTTCTATGATCAAGTCCGCCTGAGATCTCTCATACAAATGATACGTACTTAGCGCTTCTAGTGGGTTGCACTTTCTGTTTCACCGCTACAAGACTCTTGAAAGCGCTGCTGTCGCATACGAAGGTTGCTAATTTACAGTCATCTAGATACCCCTCCGCTTCTTGTGCGCCGCTT
Organism: Xylaria cubensis; assembly: GCA_022385715.1. NCBI lineage: Eukaryota > Fungi > Ascomycota > Sordariomycetes > Xylariales > Xylariaceae > Xylaria > Xylaria cubensis. The sequence continues at coordinate 780,281 of MU279013.1, read as the reverse complement.
CTTGTTCTGATACCAAATTTTACGATAATATCATGAATGCACTGATGATAACATGGATACAATGGAGGATATGGATATGAGAGATGAGTCTGACAGGAGGGACGAGGCCGTCGAATACGATGTTGGCGCCCAGGACGCTGCAGAACCCGAGAGGCATGAAATGCTTTCGCAGAGCTTTGTTACCGACGCCGAGGGCAGCGCAGCCGATGCCAATGTCTCAGCAAAGGGAACTCCGGACCCTACCTCAACGCTTGAGTCTGGTCTCGCGCAGAACACTGTCGAAGATCCTGAGCCGCGCGAAGTTGAGCATCATGCTGTACACCAAGAGCTGGAAAATGACATGACCGTCTCCAGCTCACCACAACGACTGCGCGCTATTGAAGTTGTCCTCAGCGCCCCATCCGATCCCGATTCTTACCAGCGCATTCCTCGGAACCGAACGGTCTTACGAGTTCTAGAAGAGGTTGAAAGCGGCGACGAGACTTACTACAAAGTTGAGTTTGGAGATGGTCGCATAAAACATGTAAGTGTTTTATCATCCAAAGGGACTTCTGCCGTAACTGCCTTGGATGTCTGGATTTGAACAAGCATACACGCGGCGTGCCTGCCAATATCAACTACAATAAGCATACGCAGGCAGCTCCGGCAGCAGGAGCTTCCTTTATTTGCCTACCTACTTAAATTTACAACCGCTCTCTCAAACCCTTCATTCACCCTCACCTACATACACACACACACCTACCTTTTCCAGTCGAGTTCCTACTTCCTCCTTATCCCAAGTTCCACCACTTTTCCTGTAAACGCAACAGAACATCCCTCTACGCTAACGGCTTTCATCTTACAACTTTGCATGTTGAATTGGCCGGCGAGGCAAGATGGTATGTTATACAGCAGCTATGGACAAGCATCACCATGTTACGTTTGAGCCTGCGTGTATTTCTATTAGGAATGCTTCTCCTCCACTGCTGTGCCGTTTACATTGTTTCTGCTCGGTTGACCCAATTCTACATACTCATCGGCTCTATTCTCATATATCTTCTGCCTCAGCAACTAATCATACTTTTTTTAACGCAGGCTACTTACGACGACGTCGTTCAATACAAGGGTGGCCGAGCAGTTATTCGGGCCTATGAGTCAGCATATGGCCCTGATATCGCTGTTATGGCGAGGAATTCAATCAAGCGGCCTCGCTCAGAGGATGAGTACGAAGAATCTGAATCAGACTACGGAAGTGCGAAACGCCGCAGGAAGCACAAACCAAAGATTCTTCCTATCCGCAGAAGCGAACGCCAGGCATCTCGTCATACATCAGCTGACGTAAGTCTTGGATATGAGTCTGATGACCCAATACCTCAACAGTATGATCTGGACGATGGCGATTCAGAAGAAACAGAGCAAGCTATAACAAAGAGCCGAACAAGAAGCCGAGCTTCAGTTGCCCCATTACAGACAAGACGCCAGACAAGATCACGAAATTCAACTAGTCAAAACTACTCAATGGTTACCAACTCCGAGGATGAGTTGGCGCAGGACCACATTCATAACGATGAAAGTGATAACGTGGAGCCCTTCATGGTTCGTTCTGACATCGCACCCCAGCCGCGAAAGTCAAAGCGGAAGAAGGTAAAGGCACGATCGAGTATGATCATTAAACGAGATGACAGCGACTCAGGCATCGAGTTTGAACCAATTCGTCGCTCAGGTAGGTCAACCAAGCATCTAAAGAGCATGAAAGATCCAGAGATGGATGATTATGATGCGGTTGAAGAAAGGCAAACAAGTGCACCAAAGCACGCTGCTATCAAGGAGATTTTTCAGCCCTTAAGCCTGGATTTCCGTTTCCAAAACTTTCACTCAGACATCTGCGAGTCTTGTGCTGAGCCTAGAGGAGTTAAGAACCCTCTTATACACTGCCAAGGCTGTTCTTTTTCCTACCACAAGACATGCATTGGCATTAGAGCAGTACGAGAACATCGGGTTACCAAGATTGGCCATGATGACTTTGTTCTGCAGTGCAAATTTTGCATCCAAGGCTACAAGAAGAAAGATACACGAGCGCCGAATCACACAATGTGCCAAGTGTGCAAGTTACGCGGGCTCTCATGCGACGAATTTTCCACCAAGAAGACTCCGAAACAAGAGGAGAAAGCACGAACAGACAATGGAGGAGTGGATCCTATTACAAACGTAGATCCGCGTTTGATCAATAATGCTGATAATGTTCTCTTTCGATGCACCAACTGCAAGCGCGGCTACCATTTCAACCATCTCCCAGCCATCACAGAAACAGTGGATGATCGAGATCTTATAGACAACCGTCTCGAAGAATACTCATTAGCGGGATGGAGCTGCAAGGATTGCATCAACACCCCCCATAAGCTGCATTCTTTAGTTGCCTGGCGACCAGTCGATCAAACTACATACCTTTCGGGACAGACCAACGAAGAGTATAATGAGGACGATATCGAATACCTTGTCAAATGGACAGGACGCTCGCACTTTCATGACACATGGATGCCAGGCGCTTGGATTTTCGGAGTTGCTCCAGCTGTTATGCGACAGGCTTTTCATAAGCGCGATTCCTCAACTCACCCCAAGATGCATAGAGCCGCTGCTATCGATGAGGAATGGCTTCTGCCAGACGTTCTTCTTAATGTGAAATATCGTACTAGAGTGAGCACTTCGAGTAAAGCTGAAGACCTGGAGCGAATTGACGACATTACTTCCGTATTCATTAAGTTCCAAGGTTTGAGCTATGAAGAGGTCGTGTGGGATGAGCCCCCACCACGGGACTCTGGTGCACCATGGGAGGCCTTCGTTGCCGCATACGACGAATATCTCAACGGCAAGTACTTTATTGCAGTGCCTGACTATAAGATGCGTGAACGCATTGCGTTCTACAGATCTCTCGATTTTGGAAAGGATTGTGAACTCAAGAGCCAGCCGGCCCAACTCAGAAAAGGAAAGCTCATGGAATACCAAATTGAGGGGGTCAACTTTCTCCTATACAATTTTCACCAGCAACAAAATGTAATCCTTGCGGATGAAATGGGATTAGGCAAAACGGTTCAGATCGTCGCATTCATCTCTGCCCTTACCCATTCCAAGCCGGGCTGCTGGCCATTCTTAGTTGTGGTACCAAACTCTACATGTCCCAATTGGCGCCGGGAACTGAAGCAATGGGCACCCGATCTAAGAGTTGTTACTTATCATGGAGGTAGAGTCGCCCAGGATCTGTCTTACAGGCATGAACTCTATCCAGATGGCCCGAAAGGTGGTATGAAAGCTCACGTAGTTATCATGTCCTATGAAGCTGCGGCAAATGTTAAGAATGTATTTGCCGGCGTGAAGTGGGTTGGGTTAATAGTTGACGAGGGGCAAAGGTTGAAGAATGAAGATACCATACTCTACAAGTCGCTTCAGGAGATGAAAATTCCCTGTCGAATTCTGCTTACAGGTAAGTAGGACAACAGATGATTTACCCGCATTTCTTCCGCCGTTAGCTCACAGCCCATCTAGGTACACCTCTGCAGAACAACAAGCGAGAGCTCTTTAACCTCCTACAATTCATCGATGAGAAGAGAAATGCAGAGGAGTTAGATGCACAATTTGAAGAGCTGACCAAAGATAATCTCCCAAAGTTGCATAGCCTTATCCGGCCGTATTTCTTACGGCGAACCAAGGCTCAGGTTCTGAAGTTCCTTCCTCCGATGGCACAAATCATCTTACCAGTGACTATGACCGTCGTCCAGGAAAAGCTGTCGAAATCCATCATGGCAAGAAACCCCGAGCTCATTAAAGCGATCATCTCGAAATCAAGGCTCAAAGCTGGGGAACGAAAAAGCATGAGCAACATCCTATCTGATCTCCGGCAGTTGCTGTGTCATCCATTTTGCTTCAACAGTGAAATTGAAGACAAAACGGTAGACATGGCTCAGATGTATCGAAATCTCATCGAAGCTTCGCCGAAACTATTGCTGTTTGAGCTTATGCTCCCGAAACTAAGGGAAAGAGGTCATCGAGTTCTAATCTTCAGCCAATACCTTCACAGCCTTACAATCCTGGAAGACTTCTTAACTGGCTTGGAGATGCCTCATGCGAGAATCGACGGAACTCTGTCAGCACTAGAGAAACAAAAACGTATCGACGCATTCAATGCCCCTGACTCTCCTCTTTTTGCCATGCTTCTTTCTACTCGTGCCGGAGGTGTTGGAATTAACCTTGCTACCGCAGACACAGTAATCATATACGACCCAGATTTCAACCCACACCAGGATATTCAGGCGTTGTCTCGTGCACATCGTATTGGACAAAAACGCAAGGTGTTGTGCTTTCAACTCATGACAAAGAATACCGTCGAAGAAAAAATCATGCAAATGGGTCGGAAAAAAATGGCACTTGACCATGCTCTCATAGAGAGTATGGACGCAAAAGAGGAGGCCAGTGAAGACTTGGAATCTATTCTGAAACACGGAGCCGCCGCCCTGTTCAGCGATGAATCCAAAGACAAGATTACTTATGACCAGGCATCTATAGACAAACTCCTTGACCGGAGCCAGATCGAAAATACTGACACTGGAGATGATGACTCTGCCGAAACACAGTTTTCCTTCGCGCGAATCTGGGCGAATGACACAGGTGATTTAACCAGCGATACGGGAAATGCGCCGCAAGATATCTCTCCTGAGGCAAGTACGAGTATCTGGGAGAATATACTCAAAGAACGAGAAGCAGAACACGAGCGTGAGCGAGCTGCAAATCAACGGGTCTATGGCCGGGGTGCTAGACGACGAGGCACACAGGGCATTGACTACAAGACCAACCGCGTAGGTCTTATTGAAGGCGATGATGAGTTCGTATTAACTGTAGGGCAGCCCAGAGCAGATAGCCCCGGTTCCGAAGTCGACGTGGATGGCGATGAATTATATATCGACCCGAACGACGTGGACGATGATAGTGATGATTATAAAGAGAGAGAATCATCTGCGGGCCTAGGAAAAGCGAAGGCACCCAAAGGTAAAACCCCAGCCTCAAGAACTCGGAAGAGTCCGAAGAAAGAGGCTAAAATGAACGGCCCAAGGAACTCAAGGAACAGTAAAAGACACATCCCAGCCTCCACCCCAACAGGTCCAACCCAGAGGCTTCACGGAGCCCAAACAAAGAGGGCAACCGCCGAACAAGCCAGCAGTTTCGATACCAATTCTACCGTCGACTATTCGGTCACAAACACCTCAGCGTCGGGCACTCCTAGTCCCTCCTCCGCAAGCACAGGCCCAAGCCCAAGCCCAAGCACAATTTCCAAAATTGTCGACTCAACGCACTTTAAACAGTAACTCACGCAACCCATACCCTAACCCATACCCTGTCCCCAGCCGGTCACCTTCGCTGACTACGCCTTCTAACTCGAACAACCCTATTCTCCCTCCCAATATAGGCGTGCCAATTACTCATTCTCAACAGGCTACGGTGCCGAACCACCATCATCAGATGCCGGCGGTCCGACCCCCCGCAGTACGACTCCCCAATGGCGGTATTGCTCCTACTGGCTGTATTGGAGGAGGATCTCCTTGTGCTCTATGTAAACGCTCGCATTCTACAACTATTCCATGCGTCGATCTCAATTCAGAACTCTCGTTACGGCTGGCCCTTGATAGACTCAGGGCTGGCGGCGAGGGAGTCGCAATATCCGCTGCTCGCAGTTATTTATCTCAAAGGCTTCAAATTGTGGCAGCACATCATCAAATCAGAAACTGAGCTAAGATGGCTTCTATATTAGCAAGAAAACAACCAGAACACAGCACATCATACTACTAGCAGTCTAGGTCAAACAGAGTATTCTCAACGTTATAGCTTAACTGAAAGCAGACGGATAATGCTTCTCGCGTTTGAGGGGGTTCAAAGACATTGATCGCATTTAAAGAGCTTGTCTAGAGCTGCATTGCAGGCTGAAATAGCAACAATAGCTTCATAGATATCATGACAACAAGACATTGAAAATAGGTTTCCTAATAGGTGATCTTGTGTGTGTGTATGTGTGTGTGCGTGCGTATATGCTTGTGCAACTGGCGATATGTAGGCCGTTTGTCACGTGGGAAACACAGGACAAAAAGCTGCGGGTAGCCGTTTTGACGCATCTAACCTTATTTGAGGATTATCTACAAACGCTCGCAATGGCCACTACCTAATCATGACCCAAAAAAGCAAGCGCTGGTTTGATTTGCCTTGCTTGCCTACCCGAGCTTGTCTCTCTGCTGGTCAGAAACCGCTGTATCTAACTATTGCTGGTGCCTGACTGAATATATTTACCCCTTCCCCTGTTCCACCACAACTGCTCCGGAAGGCCAGGGCCTGCTATTTTCGCTTCTGCTATCTTCATCCTCTCTATTTTACATAGCGAAGTTATTTTACCAAAGGGTTGTCGGCCCTCTCCTCCACCTCTCCTTCCAGCCACGTCGCCTTCTCCGATGATAGGTTGCTATCCCCAGTGGTATAGGTTCACGTGTCCTCTCTCCCGTTTGCTGCCTTGATTTTACCTCTAATTGTTGAATTCATTTGATTGGCGAAGAAGACGGTGCCCTATTGACCTGCCCTTCATCGTCTACAGCTCATTCAACATGGACAACCCCCCACGCGCCGCCGCAGGTAACAACTCACCGTCCAACCTGTCTCGCGTATCTGGGCTATCTCACATATCCACGCCGAGCACATCCCCGGATTCTACCTCTTCAAGCACTCCCTCTTCCCATACCTCTCCGCTCATTGACTTAGGTGGGGCCATCACCAATATAAAGCACACCTCCCACACGCTTCTTGACCCAAATAGCAAAATCAACATGGATCGAAACTCCTTTCAATCCATCAACGACCGCCGTAACAAACTCGCGAGTGAACGGGTGACTGTAAATCAATTTCCGCATACCCAACAACAACAATCACGACAACAACAGCTAGCATCGCCGCCGACTCAAGGCGCTCGATCTAACGGAACAGCACCATTCAACCACCATCGCAGTCTCGCTTCAGCCAACTGGAGAGCTCAGACAACTTTGGATGCTGTATTTCCCCAACATCATATTACGTATAGTCCTGATACTTACCATTCACACCCCTCGCTTTTCGGCTCTTTCCCATTTCCAAACGCTCGCGTGGACCAGTATCAATACCTTCCATCCAGCTCCAGTGTGACCTCGTACCCGAACTTCAATCCGATATCCGATGCCCAGTTAGATGGCAGCTTCGCCTACTGTTACGATCGTGGCAATGGTCAATACACTCGGCTTATTCCAGCCGACATGTTGCCCGCGCTACACAACATTCCGGCTTTGGAGCAGAGTTGTGCTGGCATGTTGGTAGTACCTCAGCCACGTGCTTCACCTCCAAACGGGCATTCTAGTAACACGCAGCCTGTTTCCCTCCGAGTAAGTATATAGTATTCTTTCGTTTATATCTGATGCGTTTCCTTCTTTGTCATCTGCTACTAAATTAGTTCCTAAGCAGTGTGTCCCTTCGACGCCCACTACGTCCGCAAATACAATCCAGGTAAGCTACCTCGACCATGCATTACATGGTAGCTCTCGGGCAAAAAGGATATTTCATGTAGTAATTTGTATTATTCCCTAACGCTCAAGTGTCTCATCCTTGGCTTCATGACAAGGAAAGGTTATAAGTAGAGCATTATCGAGCCCAGCCATGTCTGTCCGTCGGCGTTTGCTTGCCGCTGTCCACTCGCCTCACCAACAAGTCATCGAGAAACTAGCTAACGTCGATGATCTTCAGTCACGGATCGATAATATTGTAGCCGCTACCCCCCAAACACCAGCCTATCTCCCCGGTCACGTCGGCGGTGGGCCCTCTTTATTACACAACACGCCCCCAAATCACAGACGAGTGAAAGTTTACTGCGACAAATGGGTACATGAGGGCGTTTGTGCGTTCACCCAACAAGGTTGTAAATACAAGCATGAAATGCCAGAGGATCAAGAAACGCAACGCATGCTTGGCCTCTTTCACGGTTATCCGCAGTGGTGGAAGAAGCGCCAGGCAGACCTGTCGAGGCCACGAGATGCACCGCCGTCCGAAACTCCCAAGAACTGCGGCCAGAACAACAGCCCAGGATCGAAGAATCAAGGTTACGTTGGTCGTATTAACAACTCAGCGTCTGGAAACAGAGGTACCCGAAATGGAGGAAGTTCTGGCTTGACCTCTGATACAGGCAGACAGCACGCGTGGAACACGGGCGGCGGATACATTGGAGATCCTCAGGTCCCAGGACCGGGCTCTTCTATGGGACAGGCAGCGACTTCTCGAATGTCCGGTACTACGAGGAACTACGTGGGTATGTGTTGCAGGCTTTATTAAGAAATTCAACATTATCCGAGTCGACTGAGGAACTATTTATTATGCTAACTCTTTTGCTTAGCCACCCGCACACCTGACAACGCACTGTCGCCTTATCAGGTTTCGTACGGATCACCCTTCGGTCCCATAGCCCCTCCGCCGCGCAGTAATGCCACCGGAACTATATCGAGCGAAAGCACACGCGGCCCATCCGGACTACAGCCACGACGAACTGCCTCTTTCCTCCTTTCTAATAACCCGTACGCATCATTGGAGACCCTCGAAGATGGCAATGATCAGTATAAGAGTGATGAACCTGCCTACACTGAAGCTGGCGCGCGTCTATTGTAGTAGAAAAGGCAGCACCAACACACAACGATCGCATACGAAGACGGCTAAAGATACCCTTGGCTTGAATTTCGCAGCAATGATAGCTATATCGCAAGAATGAGTCGGTTTAATTTGAGCATCGACTATGGCATTATGCTCGTTTGGATATCTACCTTGCTTTCCATATTCGACATGTTCGGGCATTCTTGGCTCATTCATATTATCGCCTCCGCTTGAATGCATCTCGAACCGCATCGTCCAAATGGAAGGGAGTTCAAGACATACATTATATGGATCTACGAATCGACCGTCTCGAATGCTCGCGCATGACTGTACAACACATTTCATAACTGCTTCGATATCGGCCTCCCAAAACATGAACACGACTTACAAAAGCTACGGAAAATTACTTATGAATCGCACGCGAATACACTACTAAATGCATGGAGTTGAGATCTGGGGGGTTTATAGACAAAAAAAAAAGGGAGATGTGAGTATCGTAGGGACAACGATATCTTTGGCTGAGCTAGGGGGCTTTCTTGCATTACTTGGTTTAGGGTATGAGACACTATGTATCGTCGCCTACATATGAGCAACGATTGAATGAAAGTTTTTCATTTTCCTAAGTTCAGCCCGGATTACGTGTCTGAGCAAGTATGTTTGTTCACTCTGAACTTGCCGTAATTAATAGTGTTTGATGTCACCCGTCTAAATTTAGGTACTAGATCACTTAAAAAGTACATGTACGAAGCGACGGCCCGACCCGCATGATTAAAAACTAGCAAACATGATTCCGCTGCGTCTCCCCGAAGTTGAGTACCCTGTTTGATATGGTACAGACAGAACTTTCTATTCTCGTTCAATGATGGTATACCAACGATTTAGCATACCATTACAAGCGAAACTAAGTTAGTTTGCACATCATGACATCAGATGGCTTAGCTGGATTACCTATTCGGGGCTAAACCAATGCTGTGGTTGGTGGAAATGTTCATTAGATAGGCGGGTAATCTACGCGTAGCGTACGCCTTAGCGGTTGTCTGTGGGGAATTGGCGCCACATTTTCTGTATACTACGAATTAGAGTAGGAAGGATATGGCACCTCTGTGGTTGTGGTAATGGCACTTGATCTAGTCGCTCATGGCAAGCGTAGTTTCTCACAAGCCCTGTCTTGGCTGTGCGGTGATTGATTTCGGGATTTGGACTTATTTTTGGGCGCCGCAAGGGTGCGTCTAGATCTTCCGGATGCTGTTCCCCGGCATGTACGACATATCAAGGGTTTATACCCCCATCGTCCCATAGGGGATTGGGCATATGAGTTGGGGTCATGTAACATCTTGTATCGCCTGATAGTCCTAGATAAAAGTCTTGCGCAGTACAACTAGCCGTAGCTTATGATACCTCTGATTTTCTTACTCTGCATGTGTCAGCCCGAACCCACTATTTTGACAGATGGTAGCGAACAGAACGCGAATGCACATGTAATATGCAATGAAAGCGCTACGTAAAAGCTTATTATGACCCCGGGCTCGATGAGATCTTGGCTCACGATGTACGTTTAGTTTACTGTCGGGAATTGTGTTGCCAAGGTTGGAATGCAGGACTGTCAAAAATGAACGTTTCCCTAATAATACGAAGTTACAGCACTATGCTACAACATTACCAAAATAGATTGTAACTAAGTGTCACAGAACTCTACAGAACAGTCCCAGGGGACTGGGGCTGTATGATTTTTTTTTTTTGAAGTGATCCGCGTAACCTACCTACCCCTGAGCACTAAACTAAGGAGGTAATCTGGCTTTTACGTATCTAGGGCTAGTAAATATCAGTATATTCAAAAGGAAACAAACTGCTGAGCAGAAGTCAATTGAATGGGTCTACAGAGAATCAACGAAGATTTCATCGAAAATTAAGCAGTAAACTAAGTGGCTAAGTTGCCCGCGAAACCTGCCCAAGTGGAATCCCTTACCACCGACCCCCTTATATTGAATGTCTGCGAATGATGCCCATCTTTTTGTCGGCTTAGTTAGCATTATGATATCCGAATTACTTCCAATATAGTGTATTATTAACTTAATCTCTACTATATAGATTATGTTTTCCTCCCTGTTCAATACTGAAAGAACTGTGACACCAACTCGATTTGTCTGTGGCTAACGTGTCGTGTACGTACCGTGACAGAATGGCTTACGCATAAATAGGTTCCTCCAACCGAGATTCCTCTGTGATTCAAACGCTCCTCTCTACATATTGTTTATGTCCGCCGTTCGGCCGATTATTCAAGGCCTTGGGCGCTTGGCGAAACAAAGCTGAAGTTCCGGGGGTTCAAAGGTGAAATGCTCTGTCATTCGCTCATCGTAGGCCATCAAACTCTCAACCGGCGTTGGGCGAATGTCATAATCCGCAATGATTCGTGAAACCGTTGTTCGGATATTGAGCAAAGCCAAGGGTCGGCCGACACAGCCGTAAGGACCTAAAGAGAACGGTGCAAAACATGTTTTGTCTCGTATTAATTCGGGTTGTGAATACCACCTCTCTGGGATGAACTCATTTGGATCAGAATAGGCTTCCGGGCCTGCGAGTACCAGTTAGCCATTACTGTCTGCGATAAGAATCGAGGATAAGTTGGTTACATACTTCGACCAAGTACGAAGGGAGGAGAGGAAACTACGGTGTTACCAGGAATGAATGTGCCGTCAATATCGAGACCTTCAGGTGGTGTAAGCCGTGGAAGACTTGATGGAACTGGTGGGAACAGCCGCAGAGCTTCATTAATCACCCCATTCAGGTGCTTTAGGTTTATTAGATCAGTATCCATATAATTGCCAACCTCGGTTCGCGGCAGAGGATCTATTTCAGCACGCAACAGATCAACATGATGAGGATATTGCGCTAGATACCGAAAGATCGTGGCCAGGGCGGTAGATGTAGTGTCACTAGCTCTCACTATTATTGAATGATCAACCGTAAACTAAAGCATAACAACTCACCCTCCAGCAACTATAATAAGTTGTGATTCACCCTCAAGTAGAGCGCGGTCGAACCCAGTAGGGGTCTGGCCGTTTAGAGGCTTCAGAAGGTTGCCCATAATGTCCTTTGTTTGTGCTTTTGCCTTCACACCAGATTAGTCAGATTAAACTTTAAAGCCACTGTCATTTACTAACTTGTATACGCTGGTCGAGCTGCGAGTTAGAGTATTTGATGAAACTCCACCAATCCTTAGCTACACCAGGAATGGCAAACGCAAGGCGTAACAACCATACGGGAAGCTTGAAACCAAGCGGACTAAGCCCTGCTTTGAGGAGCTCGATGGCGTAGTGCTCTTTACTGTTCTCGAGCATCCCAAACGAGTGTCCAAAAGCAAGGTCGCCCATAAAGTCGAAACTGTATAGACTAACCCATTTGGTGACGTCTATCGGGCGATCATCCGAGTCTTCGATTGCCTTGACCAAGAGGGCGCGGTATTGAACCATGCGCTCTTCGTAGTCCCGGAGATTCCTATCTCCGAAGGCTGTGCTCCAGAGACGGCGTCTTTTACTATGCAAAACATTGTCGCGAGTGCTGTGCATAGATACCATGGGCTGTGTTAGGTCGTAAAATTCGCTTTTCCGGCATTTCGAACCCGGACCGTAGATAGCCTGAACGGCCTTTGGATGAGCGATTGACAGGTCATTTGAGCCGATTCGTAAGAAGTCGCCGTGTTTCTGATGTAATTTTAGAAGCTGGCGGAACGCATCTCTCTTAACGAGGTAAGTTGCGAACCAAGCACTGGAAATTTTGAAACCTAATGGACCCGGAAACCTCCTGAGAGGATGGAAGAAGAGACGGAAAATGACCAGGCTGGAATACAGGCCACCAAAGTAACTGCCTGCTAGGTAAAACGTTTGGAGCGCGGCCACCTGGTTGTTTACTTGGAAGAAGTATGTTTGAGCAATGAGATGAGTAACAAGCGTCAAGATGGCGATTAAAACGTATCGAGGGCCGTACATATGATGCTCGCCTCTAAAAAATGTAAGATGGGATACGATACCAGCTGCCAAAGCAGCAAAGAGGATAGAATGATCCATAGTCCGTGGTGTCAGAGAAGTTCATGGGGAGAAATGTTCGGGATAATGTTTTCAGGTTTTGTCACGCGGTTAGGACTGCCAGCGACCTGCTAGCTGCCAAGGATCTGTCAAGGCATGACGCGCCCCTTCGAGACATAGAGGTAAAGGGCACAGCAGTTATTGGTCGGGGAGTCGAGCTGAGGCTGTAAGGGAGAGGACCGAAGGCCGTAACAAACAATTTTGTTAGTCGCGCCTCGTGGCCGAAAGTAGAAACAAAGGACCTTTTTAGACCCAAAGATAATTATTAGTGGAATCGATTCTATTATTCCGAGCCTATGTCCCAGGTTTCCTTATACAAAAGGATCGAAATTGTTTTTATGAATTGAATGATAGCCTGGTAGCGCGTGTCTTAAGTTCTCAAAGCGAGCCTTACCCGTAATTTTAAGCAAACCAAACTTGATGCAAGACATCCAGTAATACATGAGAACCAGTGAGGGTTGCAAGATGTTATATATGTATATCAGATTCGACGCATAGTCCTAATATGTATAGTAAGACGTAAAAACAGAGTTCTGGTTGGCAGATGTGACTGTGATAGAGGGATCCTGTGAGGGGTTGTTCCGCGGGTTAGAAGATTCCATCACGCAAGGATATTGGGTAATCTACATATAGACCACAACAAAGACAGAACAGATGAAAGTCTAGCGATTAATTTGGGTTGAAGTTATTCTTTGCTGTTTGCAGCACAGTTAGTTTATTCTTTCTGCTCCAGAGTCTCTTCGCTATCAAAACTTCCGACTTCAAAATCATGCGATAAAATTGATCGCTGATGCTAAATCGGCTTGACTCTCCAAAATGCGCGAAGGGTGCATATGGCATACTCTATCAGCCAATCACTGTCAGAATTGCAGAAGAAAGTAGGCATTAAGCGATTCCAATCGTCACTGACCGGCTTTGATATCTTTCGGCACATGATGTCTAGCCAAGCCTCGAGAAGAACAAGATACTCGAAGACGAAGCTCCACGTCTCGATTTACGATTTGCTTAAACTATGATCATTCTTGAAGATAGGTAAAGGATATTTCTGCTGTTCCGCCGCCCGCCGATGAGCAATCTAGCTAATGCGATCTACGTTGTCGCTCGACTACGATGATCAATGAAATGACTGCGCACGATCTGGGTAGTCGAATAATAGACCCGGCTCATGGCTTATATTTGCCTGCAACTCCGAGACAATTACGCACATCTTTCCGCATCTGGCACAGACGAACCGCATTGACGTTGCATCGCGGGGTCAGCATGATAAGAAGGCGAAATATTATTGCATACCAAAAACAAAAAAAGAAAATGAGGCGTTGCCAGCCGGCCACTTCTACAAACTCTAGTCACTTCTGGGCATAAATGTCTATTATGGCAAAAGCCATTTTGTTCTATATGCGGACATTGCCCACATTTCTCTATAATCTTAAACAATTGCTATATCCTGGGCTAACGCATGGTCCCATGCTTCTCCGTACATGATACCATGAACATAACTTGGTCCTATCAATTTATATCCTCCTGTATTCTCATGGGGTGTTGATCGAGCCACGAATGGCATCTTCCCCCCTTGGAAAAGTAAGATCTGGTCACCAATAGCGCTCTGGCTAGGTACAATAGCTAGATAGCCTTTCTCCGTCCTTGACAAGCGCCGATAGAGCGTTCTCTCTGTAGCAGTCGCATAGACTCTGTTAACACCGCCTTTAATGGTAGAAATCAGTCCTGAGGCAGCAACGATCGACTTGTAGATCTGGTTGTTTGCATTGAATCGTCCCAGAAAGCTCACGGCCTTAGGTCCGCGAAGTAGCTTGCGCCACTCCCTGAAACCAGTCAAGGCTGCCTCTGGCCCATTTATGTTTCCAGCGCACAATGTCATGGCGAAGACGGTCTCCGGGTCTTCACCGGTAGGATACCTTGAGTACTTCGAGGAGAACGCAAGTTTCTCCCATCTCACAAGCGCATCGAGGTATGCTCCCATACCACCAAAGACGTTATTGTAGTAGCCTGCGAATGCGCTCATCGAGGAAAACATTTTGCTGATATCGACCTGATCTACCTGCGGTACTGTCAGAGTATCTTCCAGCGCTACAATTGTGTCGAAGACGTAGCCCGAAAGTCTCAAAACGTCTCCGTCAACGTTGCCTGCGGCATCCCATTGATCTGAAGTCGACGCACGGAACTGTTTGTATCTTATATTTTCCGGATTCGCCCGCTCTTCGTTGCGGATGAACGAAATAGGGGCAGGCGACTTCTGATATACCCAGTCCGGAACCCATGATGGCGAATTCAGTTGAGATCCTGGGTCGGAGTCAGTGAGGAGCGCATCCAAGTTTCTCGTATACGACATGATAGCCAGTGCTGCACGTTTGTAGCATTCTTCCACCGAAACAGTGTAGTCAGGGTCCAATCCTTCCATTTGCGCTTCTTCCGGGTCAATGAGACCAAGAACCGAATACACCTTGTCTCGCGGGTCAGTCACGTCTAAGTCCCGGACTTTCCAAAGAATCCAGAGCAAATCAATATGCTGCATTTCCACACTGCTGCCTGAGTAATGCAGTTTGCCTCGCAGCGACATCGCTAAAACTAAATTTCTCCTTTGCAACTTCTCGGGTCGACCTCTTAGACCACCTTCGCCGAGGACCAGGATTAACATAATGCCTGGATAGAAGAAATCCCAAGAAAGAGAGCTCATGCCGCATAGTACGAGTGCTTCCCGCGGGAGACAAACTTCTTGGAGAACCCAACAGCGAGTAAACCAGGGCCGGTTAATCAATTGCAGAGCAGCGGTCACTTCTTCCTTGGTCGGATATTGCACCTCCTCCTCTTCCTCTTCTGTCTCTTCTTCCTCCGCATTTTCCTCCTCTACTTCTGTTCCCTGTTCCTCTCCTCCCCCTTTCTCTTCTACTTCTGCTTCTTCCTCTTCGTCGCCGTCTTCATCCTCCTCCTCTTCGCTTTCCTCCGCTTCTTCCTCATCTGTTATTGCTTCCTGTTCCTCCCCGTCTTTGCCTTCCCCTCTCCCCTCTACTCCTGATTCTTCTCCTATTACTGATTCATCCTCTTCGTCCTCTGTTTCTTCTGATAAAGCTCTGCGGCGCTTTATTTCTCTCAGCTTCTCTCTCAGTACCTGCCTCATGTCGGATCGATATAGAAGTCCGGGCTCCTCGAAGTCAAAAGAGTCGTCAAGATACAAGTCACCCCAGGTCTCCATCATCCGCTCGCAGAGAGGAAAGACCAGGTTGCTATCAGCACTGTGACCGCCCAGCCAGACGAGCACCCTAGAGGCAGTCTGATATATATGGCGCATGAGTTTCACCTGGGATGTGCGTTCGGCGAAATCATTCTGGTTAATGCAGATGGCGTCGATCCATAGGACTCTGGCGCCTTCGCTTTGGCGTAGATGGCGCAGAGCTTCCTCTAGGTTCTGTCCGACCGGGAAGGGCCTTCCGTCGCAGAAAATGAGACGCTTGTCTGATGCATCGCCCCAACAATAAGATAATGCCTCGTAGGTTGGCTGATCTTTCAAGCTGGCGATCGAGAGACTAACATGGATCGGGTCTGTAAATGTCTCACTTGCCGCTAACGAGAGGATGCGAATATTGTTGCCCCTAGGAATGCTATCCTTCTTGTCGTAATCGTACTCGAACATTTTGCACAATAACAGACTGGAAAAGGGGCCTCTGAGAGAATTAAGCGATACCGAAGTATTGACAAAGGGGCGTAGAGCGGTACAACATCAACAGCCAACCCCATCCCAAGAAATGAGATCATCGTGCACTAGCTGCACACTTAGGGGTGCTAGCGGCATCGATCCGTACCAAAATCTGGATATGTACTCATTTCGATGTTGCAGCTTGGAAGGCCATTAGGAAGTAAGGATTTTTTGAGCCATGATTTCTGCTCTGAGCAGTTACTTGTATAAATGATGCCTAAGGTAGTACTTAACTTAATGAGTGCATCTTTTGCCTCGAAAATCATATTGTGTAAAAAGGAGAGGGCTCGGCAGCCGTGAATTAAGGGCAGAGTTAAGGGCAATTAGCGCCATTTATCTATCGCTGTTACTCCACTTATAACCGTGCACTAAGCTCTATTGACGTCTATCGTCTGAATGCAATCACCTTCTACGACTAGTTAACATTTTCATGGACAACGACCAATGGCGGCATGGGCGACTCTCCTGAACAATACTCCGTATGATATTTTAAAATGGGCTAGCCGGCAGTTATTAGTTTCCCCCTCAACACTCATGCTTTGAATTTCAGAAGTATGAGTTAATCACAACACTCAGAAATTAATTTGATGATGCCCAGGGGAGAAAAAGCTGTATAGGTAAGGTTTAAATAGTCTAGACTACTGAAATGAAATTTCGTCCGCATTATCACTTTTGACAGCAACGGAGATCCTTCGTGCCCTGCACGACTAAGTCCTGACATCAGCCCCGTTCGTAGTACATTCTACCATCCCACCGCTATACTTTGACCACGGTCACACGACCATCCCCCTCGGATTGATCGATCTTCACTAGGAAGTCTTCGCTCTCGAGATCTAGCCGCTCTTTCACGTCTTCATCCTCCATCTCACCACTCTTTTCGAGAAGCGGAATGGTTTCCTTCGATACGAGCTGAGCAACGGCATGCCAATAGTTACCAGCGAGGGTAAATCGCGTACGTTGAATGTACAGGACTAAAATAATCCACATGAGGACGGTGTTTGTCGCTACCAGCACGATCACCGCGGTGAGGCCGCTCCAGCGCAGCGGGAGCAGAACTTCGGCCACGAACGCCGCGCTGACGTTACCCGGAACGTCGAATTTAGGCAGCAAGGAGTAGTACCATGAACGAGACAACATCGTCAGATAAGTGTCAATGGCGACGGCAGACCGGCCGGTGGTATTGATGATGTATTGGAAGAGTGCGGCGATATCGTCGGATACACCGCCACCAAAAAGGACACAGTGATTACACATACCAACGCTTGTGCCAACCACAGTATTTCCCCAGACTCCAATGGCTGCTCCATTCCCGAAAGTTATTGAGCTAGCCAGGGTGGCATTTTCTACCGAGGCAGGATCAACGTTGAAAGCAGACAAGGGAGCAGGATCTTGTATTTTGCCTGTGATGGCGAGAATGCCCCTCTGGGACGGAGTTTCATGCATACCATCGGCACCGAAGAGAGTTTGTAAGGCGCTGATCTCAAACGAATCTGTCGTACTATTCCATGCTAGGTTTGGCTCTGTCTGGTTGATATTTCCTGTCATAGTAACTGAAGATACAGTCGTGTTAAGAGCTGAGAAGCAGAATGTGGTATTCAAGAACTTCCCCGGCTCTACTTCATTAGAGACCCATTCGCCATATGGTATGTGTTCGCCCAGAGTAATAGGTCCAGATTGCTCTATTTCGTCCCAGTATGACTTTTGGAAATTTGTTGCAAAGACTATATGCGCCCAGGACCCAGAAGTGAAGTCAAAAGGGCTACTGTGCTGGTCCCAGGCGGGCATGGTGTGCGAGTTCATGTCGGGATTGATTGGCAAGTGACAGATTGCTGTCGGCCACAGTGGATGTGGCGAAGGGTCGGTGCTTACTGGCAGAGTACAGTTGAAAGTTTCAGGTAGGCAGAAGAAGTCACCCGAACTCGATGTATAGCACTGCTGAGTTGGATTGTGTCCAGCATCTTCTAGCGATTGGTTGTAATTGATTGTTCCCACTATTGAAAGCCAGTGTTCAGAGGTGAACATCATCGTCGCCGTCATAGATGGCCTGATACAGGTTGATCTTGATACCAAAGAAAATGCGGCCCCGGAGAAATACTGCAGGCTAACGCGTTCTTCTTTCTGGTACGGGAGGAACGCTCTTCGCTTGGTGCCAGTGTCTGATACACCAAGTTGATTTGGTGCTGAATCAGCCTGGGAATCAACTTCGCCGAACAACACCGTTGAGCTATCAAGGTTACCTAATGTGACAAACGATCCAATATTTCCAGCACCGTTTGGCGATAACGCGACATTGATAGTTGTTCGGTTTGAATGTTGAACCAAGAGCGTTGTGCCAAAGTCGGAAATCAGGATTGTCGAAGAGAACTGAATCGCGAGGGCCGTAAGTGCAAGAATTATGAGTAGCAATACTTCTGGCTTTAGAATTGTTTTTCGTGTTCTTCGCGAAATGATCGCATATAGGAACTCCAAGGGGCCTGCTTTGACGCTCCTAGTAACGGAGAGTTGTACGACCTTCGAGATCGGAACGCCGCGCTTCTCTAGCAATAAGGCTGCTACCATCGATGTACAGAGACCAGCTTGAGCGCCTGAGATGAAGCGAATCAAAAGAGAAGTCAATGTCACTGACTGGGTTGCCCAGCCGTGGAGCATAATAGCTCGCCATGCTGGCTGTGCTTCGTTGCCCCCCTTGACAGGCCCTCCGCCAGCCCAGAGGAAGAGCAGAAATCCAACAGCGAGTAGGGTAAGTGCTGAACCGCCAAAGATTGTTGCGCAGCTTAAGATGCCAAGCGATTGTCGAAGAGGTAATCTCAGGCCATTGACAGAGCCTTTGCCTGTATTTCCTTTAGATTTATCCCGCAAAACACCTTGAATGCCAGTTGCGGCATCGGAGTCACCATATGCTGGATTGAGAGCATTGAAGGAACCGAAAGGAGCATGGAGACGCGCTTCTAGAGGTGCGAGGGGACTGGCGCTTTCCGCCGTCTCGGATATAGACGGCTCTGGTGCTGAGAAATTGTGCGATGAATGAATAGTAGATCCCGCCATTCTCTTACATAGCCAGATAGTTATAGACTGCAGGTGGGCAAGCTGTATATTGATGGCGACAATAAACAAGAGTACGGAACTGAATAGGCTCAAAGTGTTGGGAAATCACTGCACTATCGGGTCCTTGAACGAGGGGAAATATACCAGCCAGTTGCACAACTTGAAATGAGAAATTAGAAATTGAGGGCTTCAGCTATGATCTTATATTTTGTTTTTGTGTCACTATTAAGGAGTAATTTAGACAGATGGCCCCCAAACCTCTAGTACGACACGGAGGAGGTGACATGGTGGTGAATAATATTGGCGAGGTCCTAAAGATAAAATTTAGTTTCTATTATGTATGGCATGGTTAAGACACTTCACTACTTGGAGTTATATGTATATGATAGCTGTAGATAGGCCAAGCCGACTACGTTCTGCTTTTCGTAGTACTATGGTATAGTGTTGCGGTTCTATTCCGCGGAGCTACCCCATAATCTTATAGCGTCAACTTGAAACAAGTCAAATCGAGAGTTGTGTATGATTTGGCTAGGCAGAAGCATGAGCTGACAGCCCCCAACTTGTTGTGTTACCAATGCGACACAGATCACTAGAGCAGCAACGAATAAAGTCTCTTGCGTGCCTTTTTGGATGTAGCCTTGATAATACTCTTGGGACGCATCGCTTAGCGCCTGCCTATTTTTAGGGGTTTTCTCGATAGGAACGAAATGGTTAGCTTGCATCGTCATCTATACTCTCGTCCAACCCGACATAGTGATTGGTGATCAGTGGTTTAGATCGCCAATGCTGCCATTGGATGGCGTTTCTATAAAAATAGTAAAGAATAGCCACCAAGCCACTGAGATGTTGCAGCTCAGTTTGTGACACGATAGTAACGGTTCGCGTAGTCCCGGGTTAGGAACTGGCCATGTTATTGAAGACTCAGCTATATAGTAAGCGTAGCTAAGTACGACGATAACGCCATCTCATTTTCCTGATCAGGAAGGCCTAACTCCCTTTTATATATCCCCAAATGTATCATGGTTATATCCTGCGCGTGCTACGTCGGTATAGCTTTCGTAGTAGAGTATCGAGCGTGCTAAGGAAGATCCATATTTGGAGCTGTTTGTTTCCGCTGAAACCATGTTACATAGTTATTTGGAATAGAATAAGTATATGTTCTACCGTTAGTAGGACTTGGATTCGCGAGGCTATTTTAGTGTTTTGCTAACTTGCTATGCCCTGGATTGGATACCAGTGGGTAGTAGGTGCTACTCTACCAACAAGTTTTTCGTGCAAATACCTGTTTCGACCTTCGATAACAAGTAGGTATTTAGTCAGTCAAACATGTATATAGTTGGCTCACGAAGGTGTTTATACTTTGCGCAACGAGAGTCTGTGCGCCCTATACCTGGCATTCTGACAGATAGTATTACACAACTTGTCGCTCGAGATATATCAATCATAAAGTCGTGATAGTAAAAATAAATCCATGTCTTCTCGTTCAATTCTAAATGTGAAAGACTCTATGCTAATTGTAGATTGAATAACTGATGACCAATCCATCTTGTCTACAAGTCATGCCTGGCGTGCTTGCTCTTGTGCCTCAACCATTCACCGTACTTGAACAGTACAAATGGGATGGGGATGAATGCTATCGAGATGAAAGCAAGGGTTGAACTCGCCCAATTAACGCCAAGGTTGTTGTACATGGCGGACGCGAATAGGGGCTGGATGATGTTAATAACAAAGCTTAACATGGGATTTTATGTAGTACTTACGAATGCCGCGCCAAGCCCACTTCTAAAAAACGTATTGCCTGCCAGGATACTTGCAATGTAGTCCGGATAGGCGTCGCTGAGATAGTTCATAACACAATTGAACAGAAGAAAAGTGCCGACGGAGAACCATCCAGTCCCGATAATTGGTACGATCCAGTGTATATCGGAACGGCTGGACCACCCGAACCAGAAAAGACAGATAGGGATCGCGAAGGCGCCAACGAATGCGGGTGGCAGGCGCCATTCCGGCTTCAAGTTGCCGTCTTCGTTGAATTTAGGTTCAATATATTTGTGAATGTACCAGAAAAACGGCGGCAGTGTGATGAATACGCCTATCAAGATTCCTAAGAAGGCGAGACCCTCTGTACCGAGAGTAAAGCCGTAGATCTTGATGAAGACAATGGGAAAGCTTTCAAACCAGATATACAACAACCCATAAACGAGTGCTATATACAAGTTTAACGCAAACACAATCGGTTCTGTGAACATGAGACTAAAAGGGCGCACGAGTGTCATCATGGCGATATCCTTTGGTGTCATCTCTTGTCCGATCAGTTCTGGCTCCGAGATCAGCCTCTCATTACCAGTCAATTTCCGTAGACGTCGCGATCGACGGTACAGGATGTTGGCTGAGCTCGTCTCCGGTAGGAAGAAGATTAGCACAACAAGAGCCCCTCCGGAGAGCCATGTGACTTCCCAGATGGTCCATTGCCATCCGTTGGCTTCAGCTGCGAACCCGCCGATGAGCGGGCCAAGTGTTGGGCCACACACTGCACCAATACCCCAGACTGCAAGTCCGTATGTACGCTTTGCGGGCGAATACATATCGCCAATACTCGCACCGCCAGTCGCTAGACTCGGACTACCAATGAAGCCGGTAATGAATCGAAAAGCAAGGAGCATGCCAAAGTTCACTGCGAGAGCGGTGGGTGCTTGAAGGACCACGAATAGAGCAAGAGTCAGAATGTAAACTGTATTTCGACCTATTTGTGGGATTTCGGATAGAGGTGATAATATCATAGGTCCGACGCCATAGCCGATGACGAAGAGGGTGAGTCCTAGCGTTGCGGCGACTTGGGAGACTTCAAAGGCTGATTCTACGGACAGCAAACCGGCTGTGTAGATGGCGCCACCGATGTAGACGCTGAATGTTAGGAAACATATCTCAAATGTGACAAAGAATTTCTTCGCTGTGGACCAGTTACGTGGATTCTGGATTCGAGATGATCAGTAAGTGTCGTCACTTCTGCTGAGTTGGAAAGATTGAATTACGCAGAATCCGAAGGGAAAGCTAACTAACCTCGGGATCATTCGGCCCATACCAGTCCACGATATAGATGTCCTTGCCTTTCTCGGGGTCAACCCTCCTGTTCGGATGGCCATGCACAATCGCATGGGTGTCGAAGCGGGGAGCGGAAGGACGTCCCTCCCGGTCGGTCCCATCAATGCTGCTACTTGTCGAGTTATTCGAGCTTGAGTCAATGATATGCTCCTCCGATGAGGTTAGAGAGGGAGGACCCGTGTGTCCATGATGCGCAATGTTTGCTGACTTTTCGGAATGAATATACTTCTTCCATATCGAAGAGTCAATCTCCTCTGGGTACTTGAATAGCCTTCCACCTGTCAGGATGCGTGCGCTGCGACCAAAGAATGAGTCGCGTATCAGTTCCGGCATACTGCAGAACACTTGAGAATGTGTCAACGTGTTTCGCTGTAAAGCAAGCAAGGAGACAGTAATCTAGGTTATTATATCTACCGCAGCAGGCTTGAATCCCCGAACATTGATCTGTAATACATCCCACATATATCATATGAAATAGTAGGCAGTCTGAGGAGCTGGATGGACCAGGTGGACGTCAGTCCCCAGCTCTTTCTGAATCACATATAGAGCGTCATAGCCAGGACCTCGCTGTTGGATCTTGAGCTAGGCATGGGGCTTCGGGCTTCAGCTCAAAGTCCGTTGAGACGGACCTGCCAAATCACGACACACAAAGGGATCGCTACCATCTCGCCTTAGGTTAATTATCGAGCGATCCGAATGCACTTCCTTCTCGAAATAGTTAATCGGATCCATCGACCTTTTCACTGCATCATCGACAAAGAGCTGAGGCTCGCTCTATTTCTATGACGTTAGTTTGTGGATTGAAAGACGCGTGCTAAAAGGATTAGGGTAGCGTTTCCGCCTTACGTTATCAGTTCCGATTGGTAGCATCCGGAACTCGACATCCGAATCGGGATACACTATTCTACCCGTTGGGGCACTAGTCCTACAACGATGCTAACGAGCACGATGCTTGCGAAACAACCATATCCAACACTGGTGATTATCGGTAAACTTAATGGGGAATCATGAGATCACGTAAAGCACGAGGTATTCAAGTAGTATCATAGATAAATCAACGCTAAGATTCAACAAATAGCTAAGTGGTGGTGTTGAAAAACAAAGGTAAAAGTCGCTAGCTTCGCACACACCTGACCCCAGGAACCCCTTATTGCCTTACCCCTTAAATCGAATACAAATAAAATAACCGCTTGAGATTGGCCAAAACGAGCCGAAACACGCCCGCGCTACTCCAGTAGCTAGCTAGCTAGGTGTGTAGTGTAAAGATGAATAGCTAGATAGGCTTATAACCTCCACCATACCCTGAGCCCTCGTATTACGCGATCGCTGCCTGAAAGACTAAAACTTGATATTAACTTCTCTTGTCTCTTCACGTGAGAAAATTAACATTTTCTAAACAAAAGAAAAGGCTACTATAAGGATCGATAAGGATGGAAGGGGTATCGCACCAAAATTGGAGACTTATCATGTGACTCAACTGCCACATTTTTTCACTGTTCCTCGTAAAGCTTCCTTATGGTTCCTGGTTCGTGATATAAAGTAGGGCCGGAGTTTTGGACATCTGTTAAGCATATACGACTACATTGGGTTTGCCAAGCGAGGTCTGAAGGAGAACCCTCTGGCCCAAAGTCCTGCCATACGTGTAGGTCTAGAAAATGGTGATCAAACTGGACTGAGAAATCGGTAGCGCAACATAAACAAGCACCTGTTAGTTCCTGTCCTTTTTTCTTCCGGGCCTTAAGTGTCTTACACACGGCATGATGAAGGGAAGAACCGGGAGTGTGCTTTCCGATGTGAGGGCAGATCTTCTGACCCCCGATGCCGGCGCCGTTGATGCCGTCGAACGTTAATTTCTCATGGCTTTCAAAATATCGCCAAGTTGACAAAAGTAGAAATCTGAAATTGCCGTCGTGACCCATAACGATCTTGGGATATGCTGAGTAGTGGGTTTCAAGTTGAGATCCATTTACTTGATTGAAATTTGTATCATGGTGCGGCGCCAGCAGGGCTTTGAGGTATGAAGCGTATATGCGCTTTTGTAAACGAGTATATTTGAGGGCCAGCGAAACATGGCGGTGTTCGATTCGGATTTGTTGGCACCAGAGGCGGGTATCGAGCCGTTTTGCAAAGAGGCAAACTGCCCTTCTTCCGATCCCCTTTGATATGGGACAGGACCATACGTGATCGATAGCTGCAGGAGTGTCGAGCTTGACGATAGGATGAAGGGCCACGCAATTCTCACATGCCCACTCTTCAGGTCTGTCTCTGGCAAGAACAACAAGAAATGAGAAATACAGATCGCGACGATAATATCTGAGTCCGCTGGCGCTTGCGTGGTTTGGGAAGATAGCGTGAAGCGAGTGGCAGGTTTGAGCAAGTAGAACAATGTCTACGGGGTTCAGGAACTTGGCTATAATAAATATCAACTCAAGTGGTAGCTGCAAAAGGCGACTATCCAGGTTCCGTCGCCTGCGGGCTAAGACTGATCTCGGGACAGAAGGTAAACGGCGCGCCATATTGAAGAATTTGTGATGGACGGAACAGAGGCAGAAGGCTCGGACACCTAAGATACCTATGATCGACAGAAACTATTCCACTCACAAAAAAGGAAAGAAAGCAAAAGTTGAAGGTGCCTGCGGAAGCAAGCAAATATATACACAATTGTCAAAGTGACAGAATCCCATGTTAGCGAGTGGGCGCCACAGGAGAGGGATAATAGAGGATCTTATAAAAAGTGATGTTCAAGTATTCATTTAATCTAGGTGGGGCAGATATTCCAGATATAGAGTTTGCTAACAAACCAGTGAATACTGCTACACAAACCCACCTAACTAACACTAAGTTGTGAGACAGAAGACATGCAGTAAAATGAGCATCGAATTAAAGGGAGTATCGGTTGAGGGGGAGTTTGATTGTATGTTTTAAGCTGCCCGAGGGAGAGAATTGATTTTGATTCTAAACTACACATCTGCTAGAATGTGCTAGTCGAGTAGAGCTCAACTGCCAATGAAGATTTGTTGCCTAAGGAGTAGAGGCTGTAGCTTGGCCTGAGCGAGTCTTATATTTGACCAGGATCTTGTTAAGACATGATCAGAGCTCGCCGGTGCAATGATAGAGGAACACTTAAAAGTGGTAGATATATCACTTTGTTTGATTAAACATAATCTGTAGCCCTAGAAGCCATTCTGATAATGTCACACGGACCGGCCCTGGGTAGGGTAATGCAACTACCCGTGTACCAGGGTCTGGTCGGCGATATCCTGTATTCAATCTGCAAGGCGTTTCTATTCTTGGATATCATGTTTGCTATTATCGTAGGCACGATAATTGCAACCTAAATGTGTTCCTTGTCGAAGGTTATTAGTCATAAGCTTTTCTAGTTGCATAAAGTGGTGACTAATATCTTAATAAGAGATAAGTAATAAGGAATAAGTGAATATATTGCTGTATGGTGTACAGAACTTTTAAATAGGCGGTCTCCTTTAGTGGGCGGAAGCTTTTATATATATAGACCTAAATATAGGGACCTTGTTAGCTTTAGCAAAGACCCTGTTAAGTACTCTGCTGGACCCTACCTTATATTGCCTTGTTTTTTAGTAGGTCTTACCTTATATAGCCTTGTATTTTAGGTTAAATATGCGTATAATATGCGTATACACCTTGTAATATAAGCTTTATATATGTATTAAGCTTTATATAAGCATATATTGCTTATATCTTTTTATAATTTAATAAGGTTATAATGTTTAATAATATAAATAACTTTAAAGATTAGCTTTATTTAGTAAAAATATTATAAAAAACATTTATTTTTTATATATTTAATAAATTTAAAAATTTTAAAAAATTAATATATAGTTTATTTATATAAATAAGTATATATATGTACTTATTAAATATATTTAAATAAAAATAATAAAAAAACACTTAGTTATTTATTTATATATATTTTATATATTTTTATATATATGCGTAGTTTTTATATTAAAAAAGCTATAAAAATAAAAAAAATTTCGTATTTTTTTAATAAAAACTATATAAAA
This sequence comes from Xylaria cubensis, assembly GCA_022385715.1. Classification (NCBI taxonomy): domain Eukaryota; kingdom Fungi; phylum Ascomycota; class Sordariomycetes; order Xylariales; family Xylariaceae; genus Xylaria; species Xylaria cubensis. The sequence continues at coordinate 753,630 of MU279013.1, read as the reverse complement.
ATAGAAAAAATTGTTATAATTATAAATATGCAAAAAACTACTTATATAATAATGTCATAGGGCTGCCCTGTAGACCACCATATTAATAAACTAAAAGATCTAGCAATACTCTAATCTGGAGTATCTAGAGCTCCGTACGTATATATGCCACCTCCGAGGACTAGACTATAACGCCGTGGTCGTTTATAGCCCTAGCCTACTAGTGGTCATGATAACTATTCCCCCCTCTTCTAGGATTCGTCCCCGAATTGGATAAGTACCACAAAGGAATAGCCGTACGTTAAGACCCCTAAGTAGTTATACCTAACCAGCTACACGCAATCGTACAACCTAGCAGCTTATTAATACGCTAAGTAAGAATTTACCCCGCAGTACCTCTGCCCTAGCGTATACACGTCTGCTATAAAAGGTGTAGCACTTAGTTAGTACGGCACTTGTCAGCCATACGAAAAAACAACCAAAAGCGACCTAGAACTACCTAGGGTCGAACTTAACAACTTTGGCATAGTTGTTTTAGTAACCAGCAGATTGGAGTATAATTGTCATAGGGCTGCCTTGTAGACCACTATGCTAATAGACTAAAAGATCCGGCAATACTTTAATCTAGAGTATCTAAGGCTCCGTACGTATATATGCTACTTCCGAGGACTAGACTACAACGCCGTGGTCGTCTGTAGCCCTAGCCCACCAATGGTTATGACAAATAAAAAAAATTACTTTAAAATATAACTTTAGTTTTTTATATATAAAAGTAATTATTTTAAATATTATATAACTTTACTAGTTTTTTAAATTATATAAATAACTGTTTAATTATATTTTTAATTAAAATATTAATTAATTGTTTATTTAAAGGTATATATAATAATTATATTTAGTTATTATTTATTGCTTCCTTTATAAAATAGTATATTATAAAAATATGCTTAGATTTTTTATAAAATTTAGGATTTTTAGCTAGTTTTTTAATAGATTTATTATTTATTAATATTATAAGTATTTTATATATATATTTAAGCTTTAGTTTATTGTTTATATATATAAATATATTAAATAAATAAATAGCTTTTTTAATAGCTTTTTTAAAAGCTATATATTTAGCTTTATAATTGTTTAAAGCAATGGTTTTTTATAATTACGATATTTAGCTTATAATATTATTATATTTAATATTTATAAATAATAAAAATATATATTTTAATATAGATTTTTTATTATTTATTTCGTTATTTTAATTAAAATTATTATATTTTTTTAAATAAAAGTTATTTTTTTTATATATATATTTAATACTAATATTTAAATATTTTAATAAGTATTTTTATATATGCTTTAATTTATTAAAATGTTAATTATTAAGATTTATTATAAATTTAGCATAATATATAACATTAAACGTTATATTAATTTTAGTTTTTAATATTAAATATAATAAAAAGCCGATTTGCTTTTAATATTTTAAAATATTATTAGCTGCTACATTTTCTTTATTTTTTTTTAACCATAACTTTAATATATTAAGTACGTTTTTTAGTTTATATTATAAGTTATTTATTATATTAAACTTTTTTAATATTTTATTTATATATTAATATTAATTTATATAGATTTTTTTATTTTTATAATTTATTTTAATATTATTGCTTAAAAAAGAACTAATAAGACCAAGTTTTTTTATTTTTATAAATTTTAATAATTTATTATATATTAAATCGACTAATTTTTTAATAAAAGATATAAATAATATATTATTTATATAATAAATTAATACGGTTTTTAAATTTAGATTTATAAATATGCTTTTATTATATAAAAATATATAAAATTTTACTTATATTAATACTTTATAAAGGAATTTATACTATAAACGTAGTAATTATTTTAAACTGTATAAAGCTTTATTTAATAAAGTAACTTTATTTGCTTGTTTTTTTTTTATAAAGAATCCTTTAAATAAAGTTATATATATTTTTTTATTAATATTTATATATAAAAATGCGTTTTTAACGTCGAATTATATAATAATGTAACTTTTATTTATTGTTATAATTAATAATATATGCTACGTTTTTAGCTTATAAGTAATAAAAAAAGTTTTTAAAAAATTTATACCGATTTTTTAATAAAATCTTTATATTATATATTTTGCTTTAAAACGTATTGTTTTTTATTTATTTATTATATAATTTATTTTAATACTTAAAGGATTTATTATATATTTTTCTTTAAATAATTACTTTTTTTTAAAAAGAATTTTATTAAAAAGTAAGTTTATAATTATAAATACGTTTTAATTTATAAATTTTTATATTTTGTTTTTATAAATTAAATATTACTTTTTTTTATTTATAAAAGTTATTGCTTTTTTATATATTTTAAGTTTTTTTATAATAATAGTTAATATAAAATTCTTTTTTAATTTTTTATTATTTTTATGTAAAACTATAATAATATTTAATAAAAAAGTATTTTTTATGCTATATATATTATTTATATTAATAATAATATAGTTTTTTATTTTTTTGTTATTATTATTTGTATTTTTTTTATTATTTATATTATTTTTTTTATTTTTTACATTTTTATTTAAACTTTCCTTTAATTCTTTTTTATTTAAATCAAATAATTTAATACTTTTTATATCACTTATAAATGTATTTTTTAATATTATTATATCTTGTACCTACTTAATACTTTTTAAAAATAAATTATATATTTTATATATATTATTTTTATCCTTTTAATTTAAATATATATGTTAAAGGTAATACCGTAAATATAAAACATATAGCGCTATAGCATAGCAAATACCTTAGGCTAAATAAAAGGATAACGGTTATAATTACTAAAATAAAAAGCTTAAAGCACTAAATAATGCTTATAAGCTAAAGAGTAAAAGAATAAGTAGTAGTATTAATAATAATCTAAAAGAAAGAAATTTAACTAAATGCTATGGAATCTTTAAAGCTTATATAAACTTATAACCCTTATTAATTGCCTTTTTAATGCTTTTATAAGCTTAAAAAGGTTTATTAACGCTAAAAAAGGTTAGTTATTAAAACTAATAACTTTCTTATAGCTATAAAGTTTTTAATAATAAAGTGTAAAGCTTAACTGCTACATTAAGTTTATATACTTATAAGGTGTTTTATATACATAAAATACAGCCTTATAATATATCTATTAAATCTATTAAAAATCTCGTATTTACTGCCTGTAGCACTTAAGGGTGCTACATATACTTAAAAGGAATACTACTGGTTAGTGGGAGTATTTTAGGCTATAGGGGCAGCTACCTTGCAGCTGTGGGGGCAGCTACCCTGCAACTGTACCCCTTGTAAGTGGGCAGAAGCAGTGGATCAGGGCAGTTAAGGCACGTCTAGTGGCTGAAGGTGGGTATAGTGGCTGTAAGGGCTGTAGTGGCTTTGCGAGTGGCTTGCGCAGCTTCCTGCGGTGGCTTAAGCTATTATAGCACTTAATGGAGCCTGTACTGGACCTTTAAGGGTCCTGTCTGAAGGGACCCTAGTGGCTTTAATTGACCCATTAATTTTAACAATATAGCTTTATTTCTACGTGGGGTAAGCTTAGCTTTTTTTTTATTATCGTTATAATAATATAAAAATCCCTATGTTTTTAAGTTATTTATATAAAAGTTTTTATTATAATACGCCTTATATAGCGTTATACTTTTTAATGCTTTATGTAATATTTTATTATATAAATTTACTGCTTATAATAATGCTTTTTTTTAAAAATAAAAGGGTAAATTTATAATATATAATAAAAACCTAACCTTATTAAATAAAGTTAAATTTAATTGTTCGATTAAACCGTTTATTTTTTTATTATAAGGGGGTATTTTTAAATAAATAATTTTATATTGCTTTAAAAAAATAATAAATCTTTTATTTATATATTTACTACTATTATTTAAAAAGAATTCTTTTATATTTATATCGTTTTTTTTTAACTTATAGTTTATATTTATTAAATATATTATATGCATTATTTTTATTTTTTAATAATTTTATTTTAATATAACAGGTCTTTTTATTTAAAAAAGTAATATAATATTTATAATTATTATATATTAACAGTAATAAGCCGCTAATATTGCTATAAACTTTTTTAAGTTTAACGTATTTATAAAAATTTAGTAATTTTTTATTAATTTTTTTTTAAAATTTTGCTTATAAATACGTCTTATATTAATTTAAACATGCTTTTTTTATAATTTTAAACAGTATATTTATATTAACTAATTTTAATAATTACATTAAAAGCTTTAAACTTATATAGCTTAAGCAAATATATTATTTAAACAGCTTATTTTTAAGTAGTTATAGTTTTACTGGATTAATATTTATATATTTATTAATATAAGTTATTAAAAATAATACCATAAATATAAAACATATAACGCTATAACATAGTAAATACTTTAGGCTAAGTAAAAGGATAACGGTTATAATCATTAAAATAAAAGGCTTAAAGCATTAAATAATGCTTATAAGCTAAAGAGTAAAGGAATAAGTAGTAATATTAATAATAATTTAAAAGAAAGAAATCTAACTAAGTGCTATAGAATTTTTAAAGCTTATATAAACTTATAACTCTTATTAATTGCTTTTTTAATGCTTTTATAAGCTTAAAAAAGTTTATTAACGCTAAAAAGGGTTAGTTATTAAAACTAGTAATTTTTTTATACTTATAAGGCTTATAATAATAAAGTGTAAGGCTTAATTATTATATTAAGTTTATATACTTATAAAAGATTTTATACATATGTAATATAGCCTTATAATATATTTATTAAGTTTATTAAAAACTTCGTATTTTACTGCTTATAACACTTAAGGGTGCTATACACACTTAAAAGAATATTATTAGTTAGTAGGAGTATTTAGCTGTAGGGGCAGCTACCCTGCAGCTGTAAGGGCAGCTACCCTGCACTTATACCCCTTATAAGTGGGCAGAAGCAGTGGATTAAGGCAGTTATTACAAGTTTAATAGCTAAAGGTGGGTATAATGGCTGTAAGGGCTGTAGTGGCTTTACAAGTGGCTTACGCAGCCTCTTACGGTGGCTTAAGCCATTATAACACCTAATGGAGCCTGTACTAAACTTTTAAGGGTCCTGTTTAAAGGGACCTTAGTGGCTTTAATTAACCTATTAATTTTAACATAAATAAATCTTTATAATATATATAACTTAATAAGTATATTTTATAACTTGCTTACTTTTAGTTATAATATAACATAGTTATAATTATTAACATATTTATTAACATGTTTATTAATAATACCATTATTTACCCTTATATTTATAGTAAGTAACACTAGTATAAGATTTAAAGGGCTATTGCTTTATAATATAAAGTAAGTTTTTATAACTTTTATAAGCTTTAATATTTTTAAATCTAGTTTATATAAACTAGCATTTTTAACTCTTTTAAATATTATACGCTTAATTATTTTATTAAGCAGTATAATATTTAAATTATTAAATATTATTATAATATTTTTAAGCCTTTTTATATTTATAAAGTTAATTTTAAGCTATAAAATATATTATATATTATTAAAATAAAAAGGAATATTTATATTTTTATATTTTTTTTTTAATTTTTTAACACTTATTATTTATATAACCCTACTTTTTCCTTACTTTATTAAAAGGTTAACAAGTTTATAATTATAAAAAATATCTTTATATATAATAATATATATTATAATAGCATTATTAACTTTAAATTTAATTATAATATAATTTTTTATTTTTTAATGTTTTTGTTTTTTTTTATATATTATATTTAGCACCCCTACGTTTATATTATATAATAGTTTGTTTTTATAAATATTTAAACCATTTCTTATTAGTTTATTAGCTATAATATATTTATTAAATATAAAAAAGTTATTTATTATATTTTAGTTATTATTATTTTATTTTTGTTAATTTTTGTTTTAGTTTATGCTATTTTTATATATAAACTGCTTATTTATATAATTATTACTTATTTATATATTAAAATTATATTATATATTAATAATATTGATTTTTTAATTTTTTAGATTTTAGTTTTTTACTTTTAAACTAATAATTAATTTTTATTGTTTTTTATTTTAGATTTATAAAGCTATTTTATTTAAAATATTCTAGTTATTATTATTTTTATTATTTTTATTTAATTTAATAATTTTATTAGTATTTTGTTTTTAATTTTTTATAGCTTTTTTTAAGTATAAAAAGAAATAATCCTTTAAAATATAGCTTTATTTATAATTTATAAAAATCGCAAAACTTTTTCGAATTTTATTAGTTTTATAAATGCTTAAAAGCATTTATAGCTTTATTATTTTTTTTTTTTTTTTTAAATATATTTATAAAATTAAAAAATAAAAAATCGAAGTTATAAACGTTTAAATCTTTTTATAGTTCTTATATAATATTAAAAACTAAGCCTTTATAATTATTATTTAAGCTATTTAAAACTTAAGCTATAATTACTTAATTAAATAAGTTTATTTTTTTTAACTTTAAATTTTTAACTAATTCTTTAACTTTATTTAAATAATTTTTTATAGTTTTATAATTAATTAATAAAGTATTAAATAATTCTTTTAAAATAAAATATTTAGTTATAAATCCTTTTAAATTATATAAGGTTTTAAGTTTATTTTAAGCTTTTTTAGCGCTTTTTATACCTTTTAAATATAATAAAAGTTTATTATTATATATAAAAAATATAATAAAAAGTGCTTTTTTATTATAATTTATAAGTAGATTTTTGTTTATAATTATAATATAATACTTTTTTTTATATAAAATAGCTTTAGCTTATATAACTTAAGTAGTATAGTTTTTTAAGCTTTTTAGCTTTATTATAACATATTTATTGTTTTAAGCTATATTAGTTTAATAAAATATATTTAATTATTTAAATATATTTAATTATATATATAGTTTTTAAGTTTTTTTGTTTTTATTTTTAATTTTATTTATAATATTTAGTTAATTTTTTAGCTAAATATATATTTTATATAAATAAATAATACTTTTTATAAAAATATTATTTTTTTATAAGTTTTAATTAAATATTATTAACTATAAATATAGCTTTTTATTTTTTAATATTAATTTTTAACTAAAAACATAAATATATTAATAAATCTTTATTTAATATATAAAATAAGCGTTTTATATTAAATAAGCTAATAATATTTTCGTATTTTATATTATATAATTATTTAAATATATAATTATTAAAGCGTAATATTAATAAATTAAATAAATAAAAAATCGAATTCTAGTTTTTAAGGTTTTTTTGCTTAATTAAATAAGCTTTTTTCTTAATTTATATAAAAATTTTAGCTTTATAAATAATTAAAAAGTTAAAAAAGTAAATTAATTCGCTTATTAAGTTATTATTAATAACAAAATAAATAAATATATAAAAAATATTATAATTTAAAATTTAGTTATATAAATTAAAATATAAGTTTTAAAAATAAGCTAATTATAATTAATAAGATAAGGATTTTATAAATATTTCGAATTATTTATATATTTTTAATTATAATTTGTATAAGTTGCGGATTTTAAATATAATTAAGTTTTTTATAATTTTTTTAAAGTATTTTTAATTTTTAAGTGTTTTTTTTTTTTTTTTATAAGATCGGACTAGTTAAATAAATATTTAAGCAAACAGTATAATATTATAAAAAATATTATAAATATTCTTATATTAAAAAAAGCAGCTTAATAACTTAATAATTAATAAAAATATATAATAAAGTATTAAAAGTTAATATTTTATATAATTAGTTTTAAGCTTATAACTTATTAAAAGTTATTAATTATAAGCTTTTTTAATTATATAAAGTAATAATTAATATTTTAATAAAAAATAAATAATAAAAAATAAGTAAATATATTATTATATAATATATAAAACTTTTAAATAAGCGGTCTTTTTTAATAAGCAAAAGCCTTTATATATATAAACCTAAATATAAAAACTTTATTAGCTTTAATAAAGACCCTATTAAGTACCTTGCTAGACCTTACCTTATATTGCCTTGTTTTTTAGTAGGTTTTACCTTATATAGCCTTATATTTTAGGTTAAATGCGCGTATAATACGCATACACACCTTGTAATATAAGCTTTATATACGCATTAAGCTTTGTATAAGCATATATCGCTCACATTCCTGAACTCTGAGTTCAGGAACAAGGCCAAGATGATCTGGAGTGATTTGGTTCACAAAGAGCGAATCCATTCGTGTATAAGAACCCTAGATTCGCCGCTGGGCTCAAAAGAGGAACTTAAACTCCTATGCCTCCTTGACGCCCAAGAAGATTATTGCAATATTAAATACCCTTCCGTGACAGATAATACGGTTGATGTCAAGATATCTTAAATACTTTATGAGGGATTCCTCACATGAGCCGTATGTAAACTAAATGCTAAAAACACGATCTTGAGGAATTAAGTATTCAAGATCTACAAGACAGGTGAAAGGGGGGTGAGAAAACAATAAAAATATTTTCAAAAAAGAAGACGTACAACACCGAGGATTCGCTGGTCGTCACCGACCCAACTACTAATTCGGCGCTCACGGGCTTATCTATGGGGGAGCGGACGGGACCCCGAGTTTTCCCATGGCTATGGTCGTACGTGAAAGGGATCCTTTTAATAATAATTATATGATATTGGTGTAGCGTATGACGAGTTGACGGGAGAGAAATGTGTGAGTGGGGCAGTTGATTAAATAAGATAACAAGGTAAGCTTTGGTAAGGAGCGTGAAAGTTTGAATTCTGGGAGTTAACTACCTGTCGCTTAAACTATAAGGTACGCACGAGAAACTATGCCATTAATCTTTAAAAATTGTTATTGCAGAGTGCGAGGCAAACGTTAAACACCACAGCAAGCAAAGTGCTATAATTATAGCCGGAGCTGACGAATAATTTAGAGACATCTGTATAACAAACGTGTATTTTAAAGGTATCTATATGGTATCTGACAATTAGTTATACGATTTCCTGTAGATTGTTATAGGTTTATGCCCTATGCACTATGTTACCAACGTAGTAGTAACTGGATGTAGGTGGGATACGTCTACTATTTAACATGCACCAGTTCAACGATTGTTTTTTAAAAACCATCCTCAACATCAAACACAAGGCGGGCAACCCTCACTTTATCACAGCCAATAGACTCGGACAACATTATAGTGTATGTAAATAATCAGATGCAATCTATGCACGCATCACGCATAACAAGTAATGAGCAAGTATCACTCAAACAACCCAAACGCCAACACCAATCATGAAGACAACGCCATCATGGAATTACCCACGTGTGCTTGCCCAGTCCAAAGCCCAATCGCAAAAAAAGAGCAGCATCAAACATCACCGTCACGCCTCCAAAGCTTGAAACGACGATTACAAACTCCCCAACACCTCCCCAACCAGCGCCCCCAGCATCTTCAGACCAAACCACTCAGCAACACCAGCATACACGCCCAATTTCCCAATAACATCCTCCCTCTTCACACTCTCGCCCCAAGGACCAGAGCACGTACAATGTTCCATGAACTCGTTGAGGCGAACATTTCCGCACCGTTCGCACTTCACATCCTGCGTAGTCCACTCGACGATCCACGAGTTAACGTCGGCAAGCAACCTCTCCTCGATGCCCAATTTACTGAACTCAGCGCCGCAGAAGGTGCATTCCCACCGCTTCGCGGCAGCCGCTTTGCGGATCTCGTTCTCCGATACTGCACCATCCCCGGACGTGGAAAGCGTAGAGACATCAGGGAGCAGGGTTTCGTCGCGACACAGATCCCAGTCGCGCGCGAGCGTGCACTCGGCGCAGCTCCACTGCGGGATCTTGAGCGAGGCGCTTGGGTTCGCGAACGCGGCGTCGCGGCTGAACTCGCGCACCTCGAAGAGCGCTAATAGGTCTCGGCGCAGGAGGCGTGCTTCGGTTGTGATGTTCTTGTCTAGCGAGAGTACCTGCATAAGAGATTTCACTAACTCGAGTACAGCATTTTCTGTGCTACCCCCGCTTCTTCTCTGCGTCTGTGACTGCATGTGCTTCAGGCGGGGATGGGGGTTACGATTCCCGTTGTTGCCTGGAAGTAATGGGAATGACCAGTCGGATGCCAGTTCGGGGTGTAAGAGCTCGCGAGCCTGTGTCGAGATGAGGGATTGGATCTCTTTCTTAAGCGGGCGCTCAAATGTCTTGGTGAGTATGACCTGAGGCTTATCCTTGTCATCAACCTCGGTGCTCTGTGTGAGACTGCGGAAGGGTAGTTGCGTGAGTCGGGGTGTAGAGTCAGGATCTCCATTGTGCGGGCGCTTGATGTTATGCATGAGATGAATAAATTCAACGACCCAGTGTTGGAATGTGTCCTGGAGTCGGATCGGCAGAAATGTCTTGATCTGCCAGCACATGATGGTCTCAAGGTTCTGCTCCTCAGCCTCAACAACTTCCTGGCAGGCTTTGCCACCATAATTGAACTCGTCATACCAGACTAGATAATCCCAGTATTCCTTGATTTCTAGGTCGATGAAGTGGAAGAGTGGTTTGCTCTTGATACTTTTGAGTATGTATTGACTGTAGGCGTAAGCATTGCCCACTTCTGACTTTGTCGTTTGTAGGAGCAAGCGGTTAGAATTCGCAAATACAACCTGTGACCCAACCCGGCGGAAATCTGCCATTAGTTGTAGAAGAGCCTTACGACTCATCATCTGCACGTAATAATGAAGAGCACGGTCGTACATGAAAGAGTCTGGTGATTCAACCCAGCGAACGAGGTGTTGGACAAGAATATCAGCCATTGGACTGCCTTTGCAGGCTTCGGCCCACCAGGACTTGACCATCTCGCGGAGGACTAGAACGCCGGCATTTGCGAATGCATTCTCTGAATGAAGCATCTCTGAACCATCCGACGGTCCCGCATCAGCAGCAGGATTAAAGGAGATCGAGTCGGCGCCCTCGAGCTCATTAATAAGGGACGAAGTCAGAATCGTATTAATCGCGAGATTACGAACCTCGAGGTCGATGCAGACTGACGCATAGGTGCCAGGATTATTAACCGATGGCATTGCGACGGTATCGAGAGGCCCGGCAACATCATCCTGCTCATAGCCAGCATGATCTGGTTTTGTTCCTGGTGACCACCATAACACAACATTGTTCATCTGCAGTCGTCGGGCATATGCGACATCGATAAGGAACCTAGGATCATCTCGTTCCAAATTGCAAACGGGTATGTCGCCATACCTGGCAAGAGCTGTCAGATGAAGCACCCACGAGCCTAGACTTAAATAATGAGAAACGAGTCGCTTGGCAACGACAGATTGCCAACCAAGAGGTGGAAGAGAGCTATCCGCCTGGTCATATCGCAAAGGGAGAATTGGGAAATCTGCGAGAATGGGAACGTCGTGAACAAGTAAGTTGCGTTGCGAGGACTGAATAACAAGCATCATCGGCTTGGACTCGTCCTTTTTCATCTTCTTGACAAGGTCACCGATCTCCAGGTGGGCTTTCCTCCGAGTCGTCACTTGGGTGACTCTGAAGTTCAGCTTCTCTTGGTATTCAAAGCATTCCTGCCAATTGCTTTCTTGGTCTTCCTGCAATCTTCGCGAGCGCATTTCGCTGTAGATTTTGGTGACATTGGGTAGCTCTGAGCTGGCGTCTTTACTCTTTTGTAGGATGATAACGTGTGCTTGGTCGCTTGTAGTAGAAAAGAGACCAAATATCTGTCGCTCTCCTGCTGTGATGTGGGAAATATAGACATAAGCAAGAGGATTTGAATCCAAATATGCCCTTGGCTTGAGCGGCCGCATTAAACCAGAAAGGTCAAATCCTTCCTCCAGCCCCTTGCCCAACACGCCAGGTTGGCTTTCATCGATTGTGCAAAGGTTACCTAGCTGAAGAACGGCCCGCATATTCAGGGGTACCTGTTTCTCATATACTCCTTCAACACTAGGATGGTTGAACAGGAGCGAGAATTTCTCAGCCTCAGCAAAGTAAATGTCTTCTGGAACGGTGATCTTAAAGAGATGGGCCGAAGGGTGACCATTAGGAAGCGTGTGAGTAACTTGCTCGACATCACAGCCCTCAACTTCTATATCAGGAAGATCCTTGCCTTTCAGGTTGAGGAATACTTGACGATGAACTTTGATTTTGAGCGCATGTACCCTTGCGTCAATCAACACAAATGCAGTCACTATTCCAGGGTTGTCGGTTGTGCGAAGCTGCAGAAGTTGCCAGGTATTTCGGAAGGTGACTTCGGCTTGATTACGGAATGTCTGCTGGATGTTGCTGCCAACATTGCCTCGTCGATCGCCGAAGAGGTGTCGACGACGTATACGAGCTTGCTTCTGGATCTTCCACTTTTTCTTCTGATATTCTAAGAAGGCTGGGTAGTCTTCGGATGGACTTGGCATCACCTTTGGGAGAGAAGCAAACGGATCTAGACTTTCCTTTTCAGGCTCTGGTGATTTGCGTTTGGAGGACATGGGCGGGATCTGCGAGGCATTTATCACAGCGGTCGTGCTCTTTGGCTTGAGTAGCTTCGCTCCATAATCTTCAAGGTCGTCTAGCCTGGGACCCCCGAGATTTGTTATGTCACTTAGAGGCTCCTTCGCGAATAGATCGGTCAGCTTCTTCTGCTTCATCTTGTCGTCTTTGATGTTAATTCTTCTTTGAAGCCAATCTGGATGTGCGACACGAGGCACGGGGTTGCGGACTTTCTGCAAAGCTGCTGGAATGGTGATCAACTTCTGAATGACTGATCCAAGACGCTCGAGGTAGTAATCCCAGTCAAGCAATGCTCGTGGATCCATGTCCGATGGCTCTTCCTTCAGCCACTTTGTCAAGAATCTCCGCTTGATTTCAGGTTCTGCGGAAAAGATGGCTACTGGCACCGCTCGCTCGGTAACCGGGGCGTTGCGAGGTCTGGCGCAGATGATATACTTGCAGTTCAGACCTTTATCCTTCACCATCTGCTCTCCCAAGAACTCGGCCAGACGTTTGGCAGTAGTAATTGAAGTTGATTTTTGAGTACCATATTCTTCAAGCGTCTTACTCATGCTTCGGTTTTCGCAAATGAGGTCGATAAACTCTTCGTCAGCTAAAGTTGAGCCTTTACTGTAGAGAACATCTAGCCATTTATTTGCAACCTTTGCTACAGCAGCGTAACATTCGGTTAATGTGCTGCCTTCTAAGAAGAATTTGAAGATTTGCTGCTGGAAGATCTTGATGAGCTTCAGCTCACCTCTTCGCTTGACTTCGAAACCTTTTAGTTCCGCCAGGCTTCCATCGTCGTTGAACACAGCATAACGCTTCTTCAAATTTTTATCCTCTTCTTTAGACGTGGGAAGAACCATAGCCTTGTACGGTCCATCAACTTCAAAGAAGATGGAGTTATCACTGGTGGTTTCGTATTTGAATGTCTTCTTTTCCACCAAGGTCTGGTATTGGTGGTTCGTGAACTTGTCGTGCACCAAATGGTTCAACATAACGCAAGGATACGAGATTGCGAGCTTCTTGCCATTCTTGAGTTTGAACGCAAAATTTTCAGGAAACGTGGCGGGTAACATACACCAGATACCATCGGTATCCAGCTCCAGTGGCCGTCCGAGTCTTTCAACAAGGGATCTAGCCAACTGGATGATTGTTGCGCCAGTCAAACAGGTCACACCAGCCATTTCCATGGAGTACCACCTCGAACCCTTTCGCATGACGTAACCGTAGAAAGAATTTAGAATAACCTTGTGGGCAAGTTGCAGAGAGTCGTATAAAACAATCATCTTCTTCGCGTTGTCAACCTCTTGACCGGAGGCACCGGAAGATTTGAGTGCTTCCGTTTTACCTTTCCATACTTTTGCTTGGCCCTTGTAATCGTACCGGCGATCTCGGAAATCGCGTACTGTGTCGATGTAGAAAGGATTCTCGCGCTGGCATATGATAGCCTCTCGAACAATTGTCGTTTGATCGCGAATTTTATGATACACTTTCTGGCTGTATGAGGTTAATCGCTTCCTGATGAGCCCGGCTTGCTCTTCTTCCGTGAGATCCTGAAAAGTCCTCTGTGGCCCATTCGGCCATTTGCTGGGAAACTTCTCATTTTCCAACGCATGTCGAATCATGTTGTACTCGTCTCGTTTGGCTGGGAGATATTCTCCTCTCCATGCCCAAGGAAGCCTTCTGTCACATGTTTTCCCAGGTCTGTTGAAGTCGCAAGCCGCGCAATCTGATTCCTGAATCATGGAATCTGGCTGCAGCCGATTTGTCGTCATGATGTTGGGATACATAGATGCGACATCCAGATGGTAGATCAATGGCCGTTCGCTTCGGTTTGGAGTTTCTTTCAACTGATTTAACCTTTCCGCAATCTGTGCCCTTACTTCATCATAGTTGGTGACATCGTTGAGTGATTTTTTCTCCTCGACTTCGATAGAAAACTTGAGCGCAGCGTCAAGGTCACGAAGAAGCTCATCAACAGCGCCGGTATCCACTGCAAAATTGACGGGGATATCCGAACGAAAAACGCCAGCTTCAATACTTTCGACATGGCCACCAACGTAAGTCTCTGCATCGAGTAGGTGCCCATCCCAGAATGATTCTTTTGGGGAGACATGCTTATTTGGAAGCACAATTTCATGTTGGTATGCCTGGACCATTAGCAACATTTCACATAGAGTACCTGTTCCTTTCCGTAGTACGTCATCGCCTCCCAGCGGCAAGATGGTACACAATGAAAAGATAAACGGGTGTATGTACTTCATGTACAGGTAATATGTGGCAACAGCATCTGAAACGGAATACTCAGCAAGGGTCTGCGGTCTCTCGCTCGCGTATGGTGTCATCAATTCTGGATCGAGCTCGTCTGGATCGTACCCAAGCTTGGCGACAGTGACGGCCTTCAAACCTCGGCTTCCCTGCGGCAGATATGAATCTCGGTTGACCCAGGCGAAACAATCCATGTGAACGCCATATGTACATTTGTAAATGTCTTCGCTGTCCTTTCTCCACCCAATTTCGCGGTACATGTCAATACCATTAACGCTCGCTCGGGCTTCGACAAAAGGCCAATCGAAGAAATCTCCGTTGTAGGTGGCAATAACAGTTGGCCTCGCTTCTTTGATGTGCAAAAAGAACCTTTCGATGACAGCTTTCTCGTCGGGCTCATTAAAAATCATAAATTGGCCGGGATACTCAGGTTTGGGCGTGTACTCGAAATCTGCAATATCTTCCGACACTACCTCACGGTTGGTGATGAGAAAACCCTGACCATCTATCATGTATGATATCATCATAATTTGATCTATCGCGGCGTCGGGGAATTTGAGCGGCAGCTTGGTGGTCTCGATATCGTAGGCCATGACGACTGGGTCTGCCTGGACTAAACGCTCTTCGTTAAGGGTTATGGTGGTAATTCCATGTTTCGCCTCTACGAAGTACCATTTGCCTACTCGAATATCTAAAACATGTTAGCCTTCGAACGATAAAATGGCTAGGACACTTACTCATATCTATCATTACTCTTACATGGTATGGAACATCAAACTCTCTAATATCGACAATGTAATCGCTGGCGTCTGAAAAGGAAGCATTATGTCGTCTATCGTCATCTCGTGAATCATCAAACAGGTCAAAGCCAGCTTGTTCGCTGTGCCATGTTAGCTGTCGTCCATCCTGAATTTCGTTTCGGAGGAGTTTCCAAGGGGAAACTTACGCAGCAACCTCAGCATATACATCCACCGTCCCCATAGCCTTGCGGTTCTTTTCCGCAATGGGCATTATATCTCTTCTAGCAGACATCAAATCTGAAACGTTCGCAAAGTGTAATTCGAGGAACGTTCGCCGATAGCCTAACAAGTGGTTCGGCATGGAAAGATCCTCCTTCTCGACCCGTTTCACGACACGCAAAACACCACCGCCAGGCACGCGCTTCAGCCACTCCTCGACTTCGCTCTCGCGACCTTTGCGCACGGCAATCAGAAAGTATGGTTCGTATTCGACAGTGGCCTTGAAGGTTTGTCCGTCTTGCTCGATGAAATAGCAGTCGAGGGCAGCCCGGCCGCCGGGCACACGGTCGTCTTCTAATCCTACAGTTGTCGGTTGCACATTCACCAGCCAGCCTTCGCGTGGTCGGCCCGCTTCATACCGAGCAAAGCCCAT
Source organism: Xylaria cubensis (assembly GCA_022385715.1). Lineage (NCBI taxonomy): Eukaryota > Fungi > Ascomycota > Sordariomycetes > Xylariales > Xylariaceae > Xylaria > Xylaria cubensis. Next base: position 737,429 of record MU279013.1, on the reverse strand, counting down.
GGATTCGTCAATCTGTGTCACCAGGCGCGCCCGTTCGGCTTTCTCATCTGCAGCCGTGCCCTCTGTGCGTGTGGAGGCGGCAAAGGTCCTCGTGCGCGAGTTGCCATGGTAGGCCTGCTTGCCACCGCGACGCACATAGCCCTTCTGGGGTCGGCGGAGAGTCGTGTTAGGCATTATGGTTGTGGGATCGTAGGAACGGTCTCGGTGAGGGGTGAAGGGGTCGAGTGTCCCTCAATAAGAGACGATCTAACGATTCGAAGGTTGAATCTGTCGTCCTGTACACGGCATTGGCTAATTGGAGAGGTGCAGAAGTCACCAGTAAATATGCCTTGGGGTATCTTCAGCTTTGACGATTGTAATCAAAGAAAATGGCGTCTATTGTGTTCTCGTTTGCTATGCATGTCCCAAGTTCAATGAGAAGTTGCTTAACTACTACCTAGTTAGGGAGCAAAATCCACTTACAAAACACGCGACGCGCTGCAGCGCAGTGAAGCGCGCATCCCTGTCATACTACGCGCCGGCAGGACCAGGGGTTTAAGAGCCCCGGTTAAGCACCGATCCCCAGCACCCTCACTGCATACATGCATAACAAGGGTCTCAAGCTCCACAATGGTACAATTGGCGATCAATCGATAGTAGCGTCATAGGGCCATTTGCTCAATTTCTCGATTTTCGTCCTTAGGAATTGCTACGATTAGCATTCACACGATCAATCATGGCGCAAGACGACGAAACGCCACCAAAGCTACGCGGGCCTCCGCCAGGCGCTACCGAACCACCAGAACACGTTAAACAGCCACAGATTTACGAAATATTCAATAGCTCGACGATACCCGAGAGAAGCCATATCGCCGCCGGCGCAACATCACCTGCAGGCACAGAAGGACAACAAGACAGACCCTCAAGACCAACATTCAAAGATGGAATGCAGTCGATTAAGTCCGATGATTTCTTCAGCGTACATCGAATACCATGCGCCAGGGAAGGTTTCATGACTGGCATAGGAGCAGGTGCTGCTGTGGGAGCGGGGCGCTATATCGTGGGAGGTATGTTCACTTGAAGAGTGATCTGGGTTATGCTACCCCGAGGGAGTCTAGTTGCGCTGATATTACTTCCACCGGCGCAGCAAGAGCTCCCAAAGCAGCAAATTGGGCATTTGGCGCCTTCCTTCTCGGCAGCGTTATACAATGGGAGTATTGCCAAGCCCAAAGACGCAAGGAACGCGCCGCCATGGCCAGGGTTGTCGAGGTAATTGATCGCAAGCAGGCCGAGAAGGATGCACGGGCAGCAGAAACTGCGCGGTTAAGACGAGAAGCAGAAGAAAAGGCCCGCCAAGAGGCTGAGAAGAGGTGGTATAAATTCTGGTGATCAATTGGAGTGATAAACGCCCTTGCGAAGCAGTCTTGAGCTTACTTCGAGGTATGGGTATGCCTAATCTCTCCTAACATGCGCCGACGCCCAAATGTATGCCTTATTGTAACACCTAGCAAAGTGCATCCCGGCGATCCTAGCCAGAGCAGAATATATCCCGTAGACCTATTAATAGCAATGCCAAATGAGCCCAGAGCTTCATTAGTGAACCCAATAAACGAATATGAAAGATAAGTAATTTCCTCGTAACCAGTTTTCGACCGCCGATTTGGTCGTGCCGCGGTACCACCACCAAAACCTGATTCGATATATTTTAAGATGGTGAAAGCCTCGATCAAAAAAGATGTCACGGTAGTCACATAAGCTACCAGCAAACACGTTATCTACTTGACTTTAGATGATTCCGTGTCCCTAAAGAAATATAGCGAATGACGTAGACAGTGGCTGAAGTTGACATGCCGAGCGACGAGTGGTTCATATGGTCATGACAGTGGTTGGTGGTTTGTCGGAGAAGTGCACCCGTACCATGGAGTGTTTTCTAGCCATCTCGGCTCCTCCACCAAGTCGCTCTCTTCGGCGTTGATTTCTCTTGGACCTGGCCTCACTCTCCTCACGCTTCTTATAGTCGGCAAGCTGTTGGCGTCTCTTTTGGGCACGTTGGTAGGCTACCGCAGCAGTAGGCTTGAATCCGATACCGTTGATGCCAGTGCCATCGTCATCTTTGTCTTCTGGATCATAGACGGTAATCTCATCTTCGCGCCAAGTGAGAGCAGCACGGACAGGGTCAACAATGACAATGTCTTCCTCCTCTTCCTCTTTTTTCACCTTATGAGACTGGGCATTTCCCTTCCGTCTTGACGATAATGGCGGTGTACCCACCCGTTTCCGTATGCGAGATTTCGTATCCGCCAGACGATTAATCGACGGATAGGACTTACGCAGGCCGGATTGACCAGTCTCAATTGTGTCTTTGATTGTCGGGTCCAGGAAGACCGATAGGTGATCGTTTGCCCGATCATCAAGGGGAATGGTCTGGGTCGCAGGGTCACCAATTTCCGTAGCTAAATTGCTGGTAGATCCCGGGAAAGGTGTGTCAGGTTCGGTGGTTTTGGTGCGTTTGCGAGCGGCAGCGATATCGTCATCGTCAAGATCCAATTGCATGTCCTCTTGGGTGGTGGTGGTACCGGCGTCAAAGTCGAATCTAGCGATGTCGGGCGGAATTACGCTCTCGTGCCCGATCCGACGGAGGGTCCCAGCTACAGTCACCCCGACCCCGCTTTCGGGCTCCCTGCCGATGCTGGTAGCCTCTGGGTCCTCGCTGCGCTCCTGGATCGCCAGGTCCCCGAATTGCCGGGCAACTCTAGACCGCGGGCTGCTGCTTCCGTCTTCAATTGGATCACGGGACCGAGTCACAGGCTGAAGACTGGGCGGGCGGAAAGAGAAGTCGGTCTTGGCAGCATAGCGAGAGGTGGGCGAGGCAGAGAGACGCATTTCGGCAATCGAATCGTCCCGCTTCCTCTTCGGTGTTGCGGTGGGTGATGAGGCTGTCTCAGCCATTATAGCTGGTATTGGAGCTGTTGATAATTAACTATGATTGATGGACAATAAGGCAACAATGGGCAGAACGAAGAGGTAGATAGTCAGGATCAAAAGCGGCCAGTCAGTCTCCCTTTATGGCCCGTCGAGCGCACAGGGTAAATACTGGGGCCGGCTCTCAGAGCATTAAGAAGCGGCAAATCGACGGGGGTTGAATTGTGATAAGTATGATTTGGATGAGAAGGCGGCGCGAAGATGCCCTGGATGAGATGGTGTGGGAATCAGGCCTTTGTCGTAGTTAGGCAGGTAGCAGTCAATGCAATAGCGAGTGTCTCGGATTTTCCTTCGATGCCTATGTGATTTTGGAATGCTCAGTTTGAACCAATATTGAAGTCTTGGTGTTTGTTTACCGAGTAAGTAGAAAGCAGAGAAGGCACATTTAACTTTGCAGTGTTAATATTGGCTTAGTACGAAACCCATACTTTACTTAGGCAGGTACACCCTTTGGGGAACGCTTGCCTGGATTCAACTTAGAAAGGCACGTGTAAGACAAGCTGGCGCTGGTTTAATATATAAAGTTACTACCCGGGCCACTTCCAAGTCCAGGTCTATATGCCCTTCACCTTAATTTTGGGGGTACACCGTAACAACGCTGACTGCTCGCCAGCCAGTACGGGAGACCATGTACAGATACTTGTCTGGAACCTTATACTTACAGAACTTTAACCCTTCGAAAAACCATCAAACACCTTACTCGCCTTACCCGTGCAACAGCCAACGCTAATGGACAGGCAGTCTCCTTACATGAAACATACAAACAACATTGTACCTGCTTAGGACTTGTGGCGCCATGCCAGCGAATCAAAGGCGCGGAACTCGATACTCATGCCTTACATCTTATGTAAATATGTAGCACCAACAACGCAGCTGATGTACACGTAGAGGTGCCTCTAAGGGTCTGCTGAATTGGCCGAGCGAGTTGAAAGGTAAGCAGCTACGCAAGAAGCCACAATCCACGGGATCGGGGCGTGGGCAGCATTTATCTTCGGCCCGTCTCGCGGTCCAACTCTACGTCATTCATTGGTGCGGCAGAGAGCTTCCCCAAGCCTCACTCACACCTTGAGCTCTTTTACCCCGCCAAGTTACCCCACCATCGAGCAACAGCAGATACTGAACTTTGCCTCCCGAGGCACTGTTATAGCGTGCTAAGCTCCGCACAAGCTGGTATAATATAGCCTGAATGCACCTCTCAGAAGCCATCATTTTAAACGAACATACACTTGCTTTGAAGTTCTCGTGTTCTGAGAAGTATCACTTAGCCTAGAGTTCCGTGAAAGTTGTCCCCAAAGGCTGTCGTCACACACATCTCCCTTCATTTAGTAGCTGCTGATCCCCGCTACCAACCTGCAGAACTACCCCAATTCCTACTTATACACAACCTAGAACCCTGCTATCTAAGAATGGCTGACGAAGTGTCATTCCTGCCCTTGGGCGCCATAATCCAATCATTCACAGTTGGCGGCGTGAACATCGTCCAGGGCTTTCCAAAGCAAGAGCTCTACGTATCACACAATGCGCCCTACTTCGGGGAGACGATCGGGCGCGTCGCGAACCGTATCTCTAACGCAAAGCTTGCTTCCGTGAATGGCGGCAACACATATAGTCTCGCGGCAAACAACGGACCTAATACTCTACACGGCGGCGTCAAGGGCTGGGGTAAGCGAATATGGGACGGGCCAAAGCCCATCGGGGTTCGAAGTATTCCTGGGTTGGAGGGCGACCTAAAAGGTGGCGAGAGCGTCGAGTTCACTCTTCGAAGCGAGGATGGAGACGAGGGCTTCCCTGGCGAGATCTTGGTGAAGGTTATTTACACCACAGGGAAGATCAGTCAAGGAGGCAAGGAGGTGACCGTCCTGGGTATGGAGTATGAGGCTGAGCTTGTCGCCGGCGCCGAGGAGACTGTCATTAACATGACAAACCACTCGTATGTCTTACTCAACCCGAAACCGGAGACGCTGCTCCCTACGTTACCAGCGGAAACTAACAAGACTTCCAAATCAGATACTTCAACCTGACTAGTGGTCCCTCGATCGAAGGGACTGTAGTCCAGCTCTGCACCCCCTCATACCTACCAGTCGACGACGGCGGTATTCCAACAGGAGGACCCACAACGTTCGCCAAGGTGACCACAAACGAGCAATTCACACTAGGCGCTCAAGAGCCCGACATCGACGACTGCTTCGTAGTTGACCCCTCTGCATCGCCTAGCTCCGTACCCATCGACACACGAAGCCGACCTCTAGTCGCTCTCGTCAAGGCGCACCATCCCGAGTCCAAGATCCACCTCGAAGTTCACAGCACAGAGCCCGCGTTTCAATATTACACAGGCAAGTACATTGACGTACCCGCAGTGGACGATGTGCCAGCCCGTGGCGCGCGAAGTGGATTCTGCGTTGAGCCCAGTCGGTTCGTGAATGCCTGCAACGTCGATGATTGGAAGAGCCAGGTGCTGCTGAAGAAAGGAGAGAAGTACGGCTGTCGTATCGTTTACAAGGCTTGGAAGGAGTAAGTCATATAAATAGCTAGTGGTAATATCATATCTTGACCAGGATTATATCAGAGTTAGTTAGCCACCAAGTTGACCCAACATGAATTGCTCAGGTTATAAGTTAGGCCTCATCTTCATCCTCATTTTCATCTGCGGCTAGCGGCGGTGGAGGTGCCTTGGCCTCTTGTTTGCGGAATAAACCAGCCAGGAATTCGCTCGTGCTCGCCTCCTCTATACCCTTATCCTCCCTCTTTCGCAAGAACCGCGGGAACCGCATACTTAGGCCGCGGTCTTGACTCACGAGTCCTATCGCGGCGGTATACGTCGGTGACAGCGTGATGTCGGCGAACGCCACCTCCCAGACCTCCTGTGGCTCGAACCACACGTCCGGATGACCGCCCGCGTACTCGACGAAGCTGGGCTTCGTTTTGCGAGTATTCTTGTATTTACTCTGTGCTTTCTTGTCTCCGTCTTCTTCGCTTTGGCTTTCGCTACCACTGTCGCTATTACTATCAACACCTCCTTTATTCTCTTCGGTCTGTTCGCTAGTTGTAGTGGAGTCAACGGCAGTCCCGGGCTCAGGCTCGACATCGCCAGTCCCGTCGTCGTAGAATTTCCGATTGGCCTTGTAAAACGCGTCCGTGAAACCGGACATACACTTGCACACGGCCTCGAGCGCCCCTGTCTCCTCGTTACGCACGGCGAGCAGGATAGGCGACCACCACTTCGCCTTGCGGCCCTGCCCGTGCCAGGCCGCAACGGGAACGAGATCGAGCGTGTCGAAGGAGGCGCTATAGTCTTTCTTCACCTTCAGCCAGGAATCGAGGCGCTTGTCCGGCTCGTAAGTCGCGAGGAGGGGTTTGCGACGTGTCTTTTTTGGTTGTTTGTCATCGCTCTTGGACTTCCCTTTGGCACGACTATTGGTACTTTCTGGCGGCTGATCTTGGTCTTCTTCCGGAAGCGTTGATGAAACAGGGGCTAGTGGTAGATTCGGTAAGTTGTCGAGAATCTTGACCATGATGCCCTCGCATTTGAAATCTGTCGCCTGCTTGAAAAAGTCTAGCACGACCTCCGAGTCCTGCGACGTAGCGTCCAGACTGCGCACCCATGTAAATCGATTAGGAACTTCGATGAACAGTGACCGCAATAGGCTCCTACGCTCCCGGAACGGGCGGTCAAGCAACGGCTGGCCGTTTAAATACATCAAGTCGAAGGCGAAGAGGCAGACGTCGATCGTAATGCTCCCAATCGCAACGTCCTTACGCGCACGATTCGTTAGCGTCTGGAAATTCTTCAGCTCGCCCGTAACTTGGTCCACCGCGACAACCTCACCCTCCATAATGAAGCTTCCGACCCCTTCGCCACGAATCTGCGGGACCAGGGTTACAAGGTCTGGGTACTTGTCCGTCATCACCTCAAGGTGTCGCGAGAAGATAGACACTTTCCCCCCTTCATCGCAGTGCACCTGTGCGCGCTGTCCGTCATACTTGAACTCGCAGGCGAAGTCACGGCCTTGCAGCTTCGTCAGCATCTCGGATAAATCGCGCGTGATGCTGCCCAGCATCGGACGCAGCGGGACATGAAGCTCTAGCCCACAGCGGACAAGCAATTCTGGACATACGCCCACTTCGAGCATGGCGGGGATTAGGTCATTGTAGTTGGGGCGCCGTGCGAAACATGCCTTGACTATCTCCTCACCGCGTGCCCAAACCTCAGCCAACTCCTCTTTCTTGAGGCGACGAAGCTCATCCACAGAGCGCACGGGATAATCGTAATGATCTTCGTCTTGCTCTTGCGAATGCGCAGGAGGGCGTGAGAGTGTGAGAGCTCTCGATAATGCGATAAGAAGCGTCGTTTTCACGGCGCCGATCCGCAAGTGCTGGCAAAGCGTGCGCACGACGTATCTGCTCTCCTCGCCACCACGCGCATCCTGCAGCAAGCGGTCTACGAGTCGTTGTTTCACTTCTGCGCTACCTTGCCCTTGTGCGCTGGCAATCTTCACGAGAGAATTGTATACGCCTTTGATTGTGAGAGGTTTGGGGGCGCGCAGCGTAAAGCTTTGCTTCTTCTTGGCTTCAAAGGCTACATCCCCTGCATCTCCATACTTGTCGTAGATGGCCTTGAGTGCACGGTTATCAAGACCGCACACTTGCCGCAGTGCTTTGGATATTGCTGAGCCGCCTAGTCCGAGCTCTAGGGATATGTAAGGTGGTGAGATGGCATTGGTAGAAAGCCAGACCTGGTCGTTATTAGTAATCTTAGATAGACAACGCGCATTGAGCAGGTTTCCGGTAGATGTAGAGGATAGCCAGTGAAACATTTGTGACTTACCGCAGGGAGCAGGCTCTCCGAGTCACCTTCGATAAGTATGCGTAGACAATTCACCAATGTATCAACGATCTTGATTCGGCTCGATGTTCCATTCACGAGCACGAAACACCGCGTCAACAATGCATACGAGGCATCACCACCGCCCTTAGCCCAGTGCTCTCGCAATTGGGGGACATATTTGCCAGGGTCAAAGGTCAGTGGGCTTTCGTCGAAGGGTATCGATTCCGAGATCGTATCCACAGACGCTGCAACGGATTGAAGAGATAGAGTGCCTTTTCCCTTCCCGTTGTGAGAAGTTTCGGCTGGGGTTGGCTTTGACGGCTCCGAAGGTGCTCCATCGGGGTCAAGCTCGCCTTCAACTGCCTGCAAGTTCTGCGATGCAGTCGACGGATCCGCAGGCTTCTTGCTATCCGAAGCCGTAGGCTGCTGCGCTATAGCACCCGCTTCCTCTTGATCCCACTCAGCCTGGAGCTTCCGGGCTAGCTCCTCATCGGTCATCTCTTGGTCCTGGGCCGAATGCGTCGCATCCTTCATAGACTCATTCTCGTTTTGAAGGGGCGAACTGCCTCCGTCCTGGTTCCTCTGCTTTGCGAAGAAATACTCAAGACCCCGTGACGGGAGGCTACTTTTGGAATCGCTGTTCAGCTTCCTCTTCTTCGTAGGGCTCGGCATCGTTCGGACCCTGTAGCTTGACCCTTGAAATACATCGGCGGCACATTAGTGTCAATTATGTGTGCATCTACCTAGGTAGGTAAGTAGTTGATATCCATCATCTCGGTTGCGTGAGATTGAGCCCGTTTTAGTTCCATTCCTCGCGACCTGAACAACCGCGTACCCGTCTATGCACTAAACGTTTATGCAGCTAGCAAAACAGAGCTATCTTCATTTAACAGCTGACGTCAAGCTCATAATAACGGGCCTTTATAAAGACAAATTGTTACCTAAGTACAATCGGGAGTAAAGAATGATCACCTACCTTATATTAGTGTTTAATACCCCGTAACAGAATTCACCCATTAGCCATATTATACAAATATGCTGTTCAGTCACGTCTACCTCATGGCACTAATTGTTATAGTTGGTGCGATTGATTAAAATGAAAATTTAATTAGAACGTGCATACCTGGTAGTTTAGTAGAACTGGCGTGAACAGGCGTAGCAAACACCTAAGTACCTAGGTAGATTAATAAAAGGTGTTGTGCGAAGCACGGCAGCTCATTGTAGTAGATCCAAATTGATTCTTTCAGTGCAGCATTTCATCATTTAAGGACTATGTACAATTCCTAGCCTAAAGCTTTCTTCTCTTTTTCTACCAGTCAAGTTCGATACGCAGCGACGATCAATGAACGTAATCTCAGGGTTCATGCTTCATTCAGGGTTAAAGGTAGCACTCAAACATGGAAGTTGAAAGTAAACACGATGGCTTTCCAATACCAGAGTGGTCGTGGTTTTTGAAACATAGAAGCTGGATTATTTGATCTAGATGACCTGCAGGTAATATAATACTCGCTCTGATTTGGAAGCGATGTATTGATATATTTGATTTTTAAACGCAACGCCATTTAGTCGACTATTTCCACCTCCTTTTCATTTTAGTTAATCCCAAATGTATGAATGGAACTCCGTCACGCTCGGCTTCGAATTGGCGTTAAAACATCAGTAGAAACGAGTACAACGATTACTCGCTTACAAGAAATATTACTTATCATTATGGAATATAGAACCAGAGTATAACGATTTCTTTCTCTCCCTTTCCGGATTTTTGATGCCTGTATCTAGAGAAAGCTCGGCGGAAGGGTGAAAGGCCTATTCCTGAAGTTGGGAGCTTTCGCACAATCCTAAATTCTAACAAGAAAAGTAAAAGTATAACACGAGTTGTCCAAAACTTCATGCGCCAGTTCCTCTCAGTATAAAGACGGTCGCTGATTATGTGATGAGGGAAACCCACTGGATGCATGTTTTTGGTTCCATATTTTGGCTACGGGTAGATAGTCCTGGAATATCCTGTATTCATATATAGGTATAGCTATCAAATTAATCATGATAAGCTAGCAAAGGAGGCATCAAGCCCAGGAAGCATCTCAACCACTTGGATAAATATAAAGCTAAAGCTAATGGAGTCTCTCCGTATCAATTAATTGCCAAAATATCAGCACCGTGGTCGATTAGTAGTTTGGCTAATTCAACATAGCCGCGGTTTATAGCTATATACAACAGTGACTCTTCGTGATCATCAGTTACCAAAACATCGGCACCATGGTCGATTAGTAGTTTGGCTGCTTCAACATGGCCGTAGACTACAGCTGTATGTAATGGCGAGTTTCCGAACCGATTAGTTGCCAAAACATCGGCACCGTGGTCGATTAGTAGTTTGGCCACCCCAGTATACCCGCCTCGTACAGCTAAGTGCAACGAGGTTTCGCCATGATTATCAGTAGCCAGTACATCAGCACCGATGTTAAGAAGCGCCTCTACTATCACGCTAAACCCTCTTTCCGCCGCGGACATCAAAATCGATTCCCCTTGATAGTTCTTTACATGGATGTCACACCTCTCTGCAGCAAGGAAGAATATCGACGCCTTTTCGTTACCGTATTCGACTAGCTGATGGAATAAGTCTCTTTTTCTTGAAAATTTGAAGCCTCTACCGGAAGCGTACGAAATACCGAGGCTTGGTGGCATCAAGCTGTGAAGTTTTTCAAGGAAAGTTTCTGACAGTCGCTTGGTCTCGAGTTCTAGCATGGCCTGGATTGCTTCGCTGCTCTTTGTGGCGCTTGCTGCGAGGACCGGAATCCCATATCGCTCGTCTTCTACCTCGTAACACGACTGACGATTTGGCTGGGCACGAATGAGAGCCGTCATACCGTTCTCGGCCAGGATGTACAGGAGACTGACTTTGGGCGTATATCGACGCACTTGTGCCTTCGTCAAAATGTTGTGATGTTTTACCCACTGCGAATGTGGAAAGGTAGTAAGAAAATTCTGTTGACATATGTTGTATCTCTGTGCTTGGTCGGCGTGATATAATATTCCTTGATGGGCATAGTCCAGGAATGGAAACGCCAGAGTAGTGGCGTCACGGGATAATCCTTCAAAGTTTGTCACTTCTTCCATGCTCATATATGTTTTGCAGCATTGTTTGAGAATATTGTGGCTTAGACCAGAAAGATTTAGTGAAAGATCGGGCCGAATTCTGCTAAGACCATTATCTTTAAGCAGAAAGTCGCGAACAGATTCATGGATGAACTGGATGGTTGGACTCTTGGACTTGGTAGATTCAGCAAGCCCTTTCGAGTTGTTGAGGATGTATCTTTGTATGTTGTCTACGGATATACCGTGTAAATGACAATATGGCAAGTTATGGGGTTCTAGCCCGGAAAGAATGGCAAAATACAGCTGTACTGGGGTGAGAGGTTGCCGAGCGAATAGCACCCACTGAACGCACAGAAGAAGACCATCCATATTGTTATCGTCACGAGTCAGAATGTCAAGAAATAAATCATGAAGGTCTCCAGGAAGTTGCTGAATCCGCGCGCGGAGGTCATGTTCGCGGCCCGCATCATACTCCTTGTTCAGAATGTCCACGACAAGTACAACCCACATGAAGATACCTGAGGCCTTTTTCTGGAGATCGCAGCGTACCTGCTCTGCAAGAATAGTGTCCTCAATGACTAAGGCACTATGTAAATAACTTTCTATGTCTTGACTGTGCCCGATTTGTGTTTCGAGAACGAGGCTTCGTCCTGTCTTTATGGTTATGTGCGGATAGTGTCTGCTTGCAAAGCAGATACGGAATCGGTTTGAAATAACGCCCGGGTCGCTTAAAAAGGATACCATATCTCGAATTTGTGCTTCTTCACATTCGTCGAGCGCATCAATTAGGCAGAGAAGAGAGGTATCGCCGAGACCTTGTAAAACTTCTTCAAAGAGGGATTTGAGAGATCCAATATTCCAGGCGTGCCCGATTTGTATGCTGTCTAGAACATATCGGAGGTCAGGGCGCATTTCAAGAAGCTGGAACAGCAACGACCTGTACATGCCAGTAGTCGTCTTTTCCAGATCATCTCCCCTGGCATTGAAGAAGAACGAGATTAAAATCTCCTGATTTCCGGTCTGTCGGACCCGATCGCGAAGACTTTTCAGCAGGAATTTCATGAGGGTTGACTGCAACTCTTAAGGTCAGCTGTTGCTGCTATTAGAAGCGGGTTTCGTGAGGGTTTCAGAAAGTTCCAGACACTATCTTGGTCTAGAAAGGCGATCTCGTGCTCGGGAAGTTGCTAAAAGTGTAAGAAAATAGTTCCGGTAATCACTCACTTTTCCCACCCCCGGTTTCCCTTTTATCCACAAGAAGTTGTGGTCGTTTCGCATGGTGTTCTTCGCCCAATCTAAGTATGGTTGTGACTCGAGAAACCACGCGCACGTATGAGCGTGTGCTTTCCTGATAGTCAATTGCCTGGTGTCCATCTGGTCGAATTGCAGCGATTCAAGCAGTATTCGGTGTTTGTTAACTCCCGTGCCTGTGTTCGACCGTTCGTTGATATGCATCGTGAGATCTCCGCTAATTGTAAGGTTACCTGTGTTTTGCACGCCAACGCCTTCGAATCTATTCGAAGGTTGGCTAGAGTTGTCATAACGTTGCGAAGCCTCATTCGACTGAGCGGCATCACCAAAGATATCTCTAGCAAGCCTCGGCCTCTTAGCTGGTGGTTCCATGCTGTCTCTTCAATCGTCTCTAAGACATTGTTTGTAGAATGGTATCTGATAGCACATATGCTGGGCGCGAATCAATCTTGCGTATTGCCTTGTTAATCGGACGTATAGACGAGATCGGTGGTTACATTCGAACAAGAACGACGGTAGGCGAGAATGGTCGAAGTTTTGTCAGGACTGTAGGGTCGTCGAGTTGAATTGTGCTGCTCGCGACAGTGCACATGGGCAAAGATGGGCGAAATCTGCCTCGTCAATTCTTCGCCTGATCGGTTTTGGTAACCTGGAGCCGGTTCGCCCGGAGGATCATAATGCAGCCAGCGCAATTGACTATGCAAAATCAATGTTAAGTTTTTCTAGCTCGATCGTCCGTTGGGCGGTTATAGATAGTAGTAGACAGAGCCAAAATACGAATAGAAATGGAACACTAGGGCGAGACATCTGACCTGGTTACCGGTACATGTATATACTGAAAAGCTGACAACATCGCTGCCTACTGCCGTCCTGCAGCTCGCAAGTATGCCTTGGGGGCTGAGCCTTAACGGTAGTCAAGCAACACGCACCCATTGGGTTATCATTTTCCTCATGCCTATGCTGTTGTATCGACTTGATTAATTTATGATAACCGAAAGGAAGTTTTGAATACCTTCTAAGAGACTCATCACTACACGATCGAACCCAAATCATGGCACAAGACCGAGCGAGGAACGAAATGATGTACGAGGCTTACACAGTAGCCATAGTGTGTGCTATCGAGTTCGAGATGAGTGCAGTTCGCTATATGCTTGACGAAGAGCACCAACGGCTGCCAAACAAACCAGGAGACCCGAATCGCTACATCCTCGGCCGACTATCTGGCCATGATACCGTAGTGGCGTGGCTACCTTGGTTACAAGGAAAAAGCGCCGCTGCGATGGTTGCTGCGAATCTAGATCGAACATTCCCCTCAATCAAATGGCGCTTCCTGACAGGTATCGGCGGAGGGGTGCCCAAAACTCAGGATATTCGCTTAGGTGATGTGGTTGTAAGCATGCCCGAAGGCCGCCATGGTGGCCTGGTACAATACGACCTTGGGAAAGATATCGATGGCGGCTTTCGATTGAAAGGCTTCCTCTCTGCGCCACCTACAGAGCTGAGAAGCGCTGTTTGTGAAATGAAGTCGGATCATCGTATTAGCGACAATAAAATCAAACATTTCATCACCGCAATGCTTCAGAAGGGTAGCGGTTTTGATGATTACGGGCGGCCACCGAGCGAATCGGATGTCCTGTTCAAAGCAGATTATAGCCACGTCTTGAATAAGCGTACCTGTGAACAGTGTGATCCGGAACAAACTATTAGACGACCCCATCGCGACGGCCCCAAGATTCATTATGGTCTAATTGCCTCCGGCGATAAGGTCGTGAGAAGTGCAGCTAAGAGGGACGAGGAAGTGCGAAACTTGGGCGAGGATGTCCTCTGCTTTGAGATGGAAGCTGCTGGGTTAGCTACAGAATTCTCATGCCTCGTCGTTCGAGGCATTTCCGACTACGCCGACTCTCACAAGAACGACGCCTGGCAACACTACGCCGCTGCGGCAGCGGCCGCATGCACTAAGGAGATCTTGACTTACCTAGATCCAGCAACCCCCGCAACCCCAAGCCCAGATAACAGTGGGAACAGCGCAAGGATCAGTGCTAGTTTTAGTGGTTATGGTATCCAGAACGTAGGTTCAGGAAACTTTTCAGTAGGCAGAGATGTACATATCGGCCAAAGATAACGTCTTTATAACTCGTCGTTACTGCTACTCCTATTTCTCTTAGAAAAAGTTTTGCGGATAGGGGGTTGCCAAACTTTAAGGCTTGTCTAAGGAGTCGAAAGGGTCCTACTAGTATATTTAAGAAGTATTTCGACCAATTCGGTACGCCTTTGCTTATGTGGTGCTGTCTCGCCATGATCGTTGGCACTAGATAGGTCGGCATTGCTTTCAATAAGTTGCTTAACTGCTCTGATATAACTACTAGATATAGCTATTTGTAATAGTGAGTGTTGAACTTGTTAGTTGCCGAAATATTAGAACCCGGGTCGATAAATAGTTTAGTTGCTTTGATATTGTGATAGGTTATAGCTCCTAACTAATTTTAAGTTCAAGGATACACTCCCAGCAGCAAGTTACGGGTTCGCCACGGGTATTATATTGAACCTCGAAACTTTACGAATCTGTGTGGAGCTGCCTCAACTAGGGACCAGGGTGAAAGATATATCCACCCATGCTTTCCGATTCAGAGCAAAAGCCTAGGCAATGGCTCGTGCAACCTGCCCAGCGTCTCATAAAGGTGATATAAAATTAGGAGAATGGAGATGACTTAGTGTCCCTTTATCGAGGCTTCGCTTGGAAGGACCTTTTCCCAGCGCCGGCGAACCAACAACTTACTACACAACTCAAAAAGATAATTCACGAAATCACCGCTTTAAGTACCAACAACACGGGGGTCAGAACATACCAAGAAGCTCCGGCACACGCCCGGAGTGCGACTCGGCGAGGTGCAGCAGGCTTACCGTCTCGACGCTCGCGTCGTCAGGCCGCTTATGCTAGACCAAGCCTTGTAGATAGAAAGCGCTTAGCTCGCTATCAAGCGTAAAGATAACGTAGAAAGCCGCCACTGAATCCTACGAGAACCACGCCGTTACGGGGATACCGTCTTCCCGCTGGAAGTGTACGAACCCAATAAGGAGATTGAGGTGAGCTCCTGCCTGGTGAGGTTTATCCTTGAACACCTGGGTTTCCAGTAACGTAGGCAGAATTATCTGTTTCTCCTGACTTAACCACGTTACGCCGCGAATCCAGTTCTCGTCGTATGTCCAACCGATTTATAACAAATTTCTACTCACTACAAATACCGTCCGGCGGCGTGTAAAACGAATACCAAGCTTCGTCGTTGTCGAGTTCGACGTAGAAATCAATATTGAGTGCGCTTATGAGTAGCTTCATCCAGTCTTCGCCGTCGCTATCGCCTTCAGCAGCAGCAGCAGCCTCAGCCACCACCGCATCATCCCAGCCTCGGACGATCTTGACATATGGACGGCCATTGCTGCCCTCCTCCGCCGGGTACGCGTCAGAGCCCGTGGCGATGCTGAGCAGCGTGGGCTCGTCGACCTGGACAAAGAACGTGAAGCGCGATCCGCGGCCGTACTTCTCTTCGTCGATGTTCCAGCCAGGATTCTCGGCGCGCGCCCATTCCCTGAACCGGCGCTTCAGTTCCTTGCGCAAAACACCCTCAAGACTCTCGCGGTCCTCGACAAAGACCCAGTCCATCTTGTCGGCAATGTCGGGCGCGTCCGACTGCGCAATGCGCCGCCGCGCCTCCTTCTCCGTGGCAGATTTGACGATCTCCCAGGCCGTGTCGAACTCGGGCTTGTAGCAGGTCCGGTAGACGACCCAGCCCCATTTGGTGTCGCCTGCGTTGCTGAGCAGCCACTGGATCTTGCGTTCAGCGGAGAGATTGTCCCATTCCATCCCGATCGAGGCCATCGGCTGCTCGTTGCTGGATTGGTTTGGCGGCAACGGCATAAAGGGCCGATTGAAACAAGTTTGGGGGATGGATCCTCCCTGGTGACGCAAAATGGGATGTGTATAATAAAGGGGCAGACGGCGATGGACCCGCTTACTGATGTTCCCAATCGATCGCGATGCTTGACTTAATTTTGTGAGGCGTAACGCGAGACTTCTGATAACCGATTGAGCAGGGGCCATGTGGGAGGTGAAGGAAACCGACGGGCCCTGCTGGTGTGCAAGTGGAAAGGATAGGATATGGAGCTACGTATACTGTGAGGAAGTGGACACTGGTAAGTGAAATAGGTAAGCGAAATGGTCTCTACTATGCCGCAAAGACGACACTGCGTGCTATAGGCCTCATTTACTCGCTGGATTAACAGCATGGAAAGTAAATCTCATAACGAACTAACTCAACTATTAACGATGCCGGTATACATAATAAATTCACCTATCAACAATACTAGCATACATAGTAATACGACCAACTGAACACTTAGGAGCGGCAATGCTGAGAGTCATACAATGTTGTAGTAGAAAACCCCAACTCAACCATTCCGGCCTGGATAAACGTATTACAGTAAGTGAATTGATTAAAAGTACAAAAGTAAAGAGTCTCATATAGCTCGGAACTCTTACCAATTTCGGTCTAGAGGATCAGTAGATGCACTCTGGTTCCTAGAGTCGGAATGGAGGTGTTTAGTTTCGATATTAGGTGTCACCAACGTGACCAACGTTCCTCTTCACAATAGCTCGACCATGCGTCTGGATGTGTTCTGGGTGTATCCGAGACTTTGAGAAGCTTAAACACTAGCCACTTGTCGCCAAACAGTCCAGGATACCTCAATTTACCTCGTGCGGATATTCCTGACTCGTCTAGGTCAAAATGACCCGTCCTCTCATAATCCTCGTCCAGCACGAGCTCCCCCGTACCAGTCTCGCAACCAGCCCATTGAAGGTAGAAGCGTCCAGGCTTTTGAGGGTGGTCGCCACTGAGTCGCTTTTTAGAGCTTTTTGCGCCAGGTCGCTGTGACGATGGTTTCTTGCGCTTCCCTGAGGCGGTGAAGTGCTCTTCATCACTGGATTCATTTTCCTCGTCAGATGAGCGTGCGACCTGCTGCTCTTCGCGCAAAAGCTCTAGAGATTCCCTCGAGCTAGCGATTAGCATGGTGCCTTCGAGTATGCCAAGACTGAAAGCGGCTACAGCACCATGCGTGCTGGTCGGCGCATGAACATCGAGCGTCATAAAGTCAAGCTCGCATGGATATTCGTCCTGAAGCTGGCGGCATGGCATCATGTATGAACCCACTAGATGACTAAGTGTGAATGGCCCGGATTGAGTAGAGCGGTGTGCTTTTGCGTAGTCCGTATGTGGCTTCAGCTCTGCCTGAATAGCCTCCTCCTTCTCACGCTCCTCCCTCTTCGCCTTTTCCACCTCGAGCTGCGCGATCTCCGACTTCAATGACTCTACCTGACGATTCACATATTTCGTCCAGCCAACTACTACACAAGCTTGACTGCGGCTCCAAGTGGTGTCTTGAGCGGGCTTTGACGCTCGTTTGATCAAAAAGTCTGGTATGTGTCTGGCAGCATGTGTGAGCTCCTCAAAACCATCGCTGTCGGCAAACCAGGACTCTAAAACAAGGGGCTTCTTCTGTATTCTAGGCGGCTTTTCGCGCAAGCCGTCTAGGAAATATTTAGCCAGGAAGCGTTTCGGGCCAAAGAGCGCTTCAAGCGTGGGGTGGTCGGTTTTCACACCCGGCCGGTCAATCATAGCAAAGGCGGTGTCGACCCCTTGCTTGAGCTCCGAGGCCCAGGCAATGACTGTCAGATACCTCGTCACCCGGGCGCGCAATCCAGATACCATATCGACTCGGTGGCATAGCAACTCAGATTGGTCGAGTATGTCCCAGATGATGATGGGCCTAGGTGTCTTGTGCGGAGCAGGGAAACCTTCATCGTCCACAAAATACTTAGAGAAGAAGAAATCGAGATTGTAGCGTGCCTCGGCACTCGGATCATTGAGCTTAGAGAAGTTCTGCTTGTGCCATTGATTTATATCAAGTTTGTGCTCATTGATGGCCTTTGAGTACTCCTCACATTTCTGAGCGAATTGTGTAGCAAGTCGCTTCTGCACGGCGGCAATTGAAGGAGGGCCACCTTCAACACACTGAGTGTTGGCTAGGAATTAGAATTGACACATTTTTATTTCAATATCTACGCACACGTAACTAAAGAACAATTTGCTTACCTTTCGACCCTTCACTGCGGCCTCTAAAGTGCGTCGAAGCTCGTCCACCTTTGCTGACTTATCAAACGCGATATCATAAAGGTAAAGCTGCGCCGCGATCCATGGCTTGGTGGCAGCCCGCCGGCGCGCCGATGATGCATTCTTACGGAATAGCAGTCCCAGCTCTTCTATTGTTGCACGAGGGAAGTCGTTTGCACGTAGGCCATTCTTATTGTCGTACGAGAATGCCCCAGACTTGACTGGTGCGGGTGGCTCAGGCCGTGCTGGAAAGCTTTCCACATGGGAATTCATGGAATAATCATCCCAATAGTCTCGATCATCCTCCATTTTTCACTGCTCGCATTACTCTGCGAGAAAAGATGGAATTAAAATCAATTAAATCTAATAGCATGAAATAACCTCTCGCTGAATCGATGAATAGTTGATGTATGATGTATTATAGTTGATTGCTCTGTTTGATTAAGATGTTCAGGACCACAGTTACCCCTGAAAAAGCGGGGTTGGTCGCATCCACACTTGATAATACGATTATCCGAGAATTATCTATCGTTTTGTCGGGTTTATTTGTATATGCAGTCCTGCTATTACTCTGTTTAAAGTCGCTAACCTAGGTACCGTACCAGGACCCGCTAGGTTTAATAAACTGTTGAGCAAGTATAAATCGATAGTTAAAATATATTAACGCGTTAAAATAAATAAAGTCTTAAAAAACAGTTAACAATTTTTAACTATCGAAAAATTTTAAATATTAATATATAATCTAACAATAAAAATTTTAAGCGTTAATAATTATAAACGTTAAAAAATTATAAGCGTTAAAACTTTTTAATGTTAAAATTTTTTAATGTTAAAATTTTTTTAAGCGTTAAAAATATTAAACGTTAAAAATTACTAAAATGTTTATGTTTATTAAATATGCTTTATAATATAACGTTTAAATAATAATTTAATTTAAATTTAAATTTAAGTTTAAGTTATAAAATTATTTATAGCTAAGTTTAAATTTTAAATAAATTAATAAAAATTAATTTGCTAGCTTTTTAATAAAAAAAAATAATGCTTATATTTATATTATATTTTATATACTTTAAAGTTTTATTATATAAAATTTAATTATTAATATTAATATTATTAATATTATTAACTTTATAAATATTATATTAATATTATTAACTTTATTAATTTTGTTAATTTTATTAACTTTATTAATATTATATTAATATTATTAATAAAAAAATATAGCTATAACTTTAAATAAATAAAAAATATATAAAAAATATATAAATATATAAAAAATATATTAAAAAATATATTTAAAAATAATTTTTAAAAAAGCTTTATATTTTTTTTTACTATTAGCTATTTTTAAATTAAAACATTATTATTATATAAACTTAATATTTTAATTTATAAAAAGTATTTAATAGTTTTTAATAGTTAAATAATTAAAAATATAGCTTTAAATGTTTTTTAAATTTTTATAAAAAAATATTATATATTAAACTAGTTTTTTAAGCAAAAAAAGGCTTAAAATAATTAGCTTTTAATATTTAAAAATTAAAAAACTAATTAGTTCGTTAATTTATTGTTTTTATTTTGTTTTTAAAAACAAAATAATTAAAAAAACTTATAATTTATTTTAATTTAAATATATATTTATATTAGCTTATTTATTAAAACAAAACTATTAAAGCAAAAATATTAAAACGATTATATTATTTTATATAATATTATAAATAAATATATAATTTAACTAACTATATTTTTTTAAAATAAGTTGTTTTAATATTAAATATATTAATCTTATTATTTAATTATATAAATAGCTAATTTTTTATAATAAAATTATTTAAGTTAGCTTTATATTTATTTTTATATTATTTTATTATATTATTATTATTTACGTTATTTATATTATTTATATTATAATAATATAATAATATAATAATTATATAATAATTATATAATAGTTATTTTAATTATATATATAATAATAAATAAAATAAAATATAAAATAAAAGAATATAATAATTAAGTTTTAATAATATATGCTAAGTTTTTAATTTAAATAAAATAGTTTAATTAGTTTTTAATTTTAATAAAATAGTTTAATTAGTTTTTAATTTTAATAAAATAGTTTAATTTAAAACATTATTTATTTGCTTTTTTAAAAAACGCGCTTTTATTATTTTAATAATTATAAAGTTCTTATAATCGTTATATAATAAATATATAAAACTTTATATATAAATATTATAGCTTAATAAAACGTAATATTTATATTAAACTTTTAAACTAATAAAAACGTATTAAATATAATACTTATATATAATTATTTAAAAATATAAACATTATAATAATTATTATTATTAATAAATATAATAGTTATATTATTAAAAATAAATTTTAAAAAGTTTTTAATAATATTAAACACTTTTTTTTAGCTTTAAAAAATTAAAAAAAAAAGCAATAATATTAATTAATATAATGTTTTAATTTATTAAATTAAAATAAAGTAGCTAGCTTTAAACGTATTAAATAATATAAATTTTATAATTTAAGTAAAGTTTTTTTAAATAAAAAAGTCTTTTTTAAAAAAATAATAATTAATTATATAAATAATTTATTTTTAAAATTTAATAAAACAATTAGCTTTATTATTTTATTAATTAAAGCATAAAATAATTAATTTATTTATGCTTTAGTTTAAAAATAATTATTAAAGTTATTAAAACAAGCTTATACTTATTTATAATATTATTATAATAAAATTTAATATAAACGTTTAATTTTAATATTTATAGCTTATATTTAAATAATTTAATAATTAAAAACTTAATCGATTTTATTATTAAATAAAGGTTTTTTATTTTTTTAATAAATTAAATAATAAAAGCATAATTAATAACGTTTTAACCGTTTTTAATTTTTATAGCGCTAAATATTATTATAAAAAAAAAAGCATTAATAAAGTTAATTATAATTAAATAATTTTTATAACTGGTAGCGCTATATATTACTACTTTAATAAACTTTTAAAAAAAACATTAATTAAGTTTTATTTATTTATTAAAAAATTCTTAATATTACTTTTTAATAAAAAAATAATCTATAATTAATAAAAAATTAAAACAAATATTTTTAATTAAAACTTTAATAATAATATTAATAAGGTTAACGTTATAAGTATTTTTAAAAAAAAAAAGTAACTTAAATTAAAAAACTATTATTATAACAATAAAAAAAGTAGCTTTAATATAATAAAGTTTATTTTTAAGCTAAAAATAAAACAAAAATAAAGCTATAATTAATTAATAGTTATGTTTTAATAATAAGTATTATAAAATATAATAAAACAACTAAAAAACTTTTTAATTAAAACGTTTAAAAAAAATATATATTATTTTTAAATATTTATTATATTTTATAAAAATTAAAACTTAATTAATAATTAATAAATAAAACATTTTAATTAAACTATTATATTTAAAGTAAGCTATATTTATTAAATAAAATCGTATAATATTTAATATAAAAAGGATTAAAACTAAAACTAATGTTTTAATTATAAAGCTAAAGCTTATAATAATAAATTTAATAAACTTTTTAGTTTAATAAAAAACTAAAAACTTTTATTAATAAAAAATCTTATAATAATAATATTAATGTTTATTATTAATTAAGTTATATTTTAAATTATTATATTTTATTAATATTACTTTATATATTTAATAATTTTGTTTAATTATTAAGTAATAAAAACTAAAGTTTTTTTAGTACTATAAAAAATCTTTAATTAAAATAAAAACGTAAATAAAAACAAATAAAGCTTTATTATTTATTTTAATAAAAAAACCTTTTTTAAGTTTTTATAGCTTTATATTTATTTATTTTTATATTTTTTTATTATTAAAAGCATAAAATTTAAATATAAATAATATAATATTTATTTAGTACAAATATTAAAACTTTTAAAAAGCAGCAATTAAATAATATATATTTATAATTAATTTATATATTAATTAATATAATTTAAAGCTATTTATAAAAAGTATTAAAAAAATAATATAAATATTAATATTTTTTTAATTAAAAAACTAAATTAACGTTTTTTAAATAAACTTATAATATTTAAGCTTTTTTTAAATAAAAGTTATTTTAATAATTAAAAAAAACTATATTAATTTAACGTTTAATTTATATTAAACTTAGTATTAAATAAATAAGTTTAATATGTAGTTTTAAATAAAGTTTATTAAACTTTTAAAAAAATAATTAATATAAATAAAATATAATAGTTTAAATATATAATTTTTTTAAATAAAAATTTATTAGTTTTTAATTAAAATTTATTTATTTATAAGAACTTTTTTTTTAAAAAACTTTTTAAAATAACTTTTAAAACTATATAAGCTAATTAAAATATTAATAAAATAATTAAATAGCTTAATTTAAAAAATAATTTTATTATTTTTTTATATTTTATAATTAGTATAATTATTTAATATATATTAATTTTTTTAAACTTTATAAATTTAATTTAAATAAAACTTAAGTAATAAATTTTAAAAATTAAAATAATAATATTTATAGTTATTTTTATAATATTTATATTAAATAAAATTAAAAAAAAAAATAAGCAAGCTATTAAAAAATTAAGCAAATTATTTTAAAATAATATAAATAAAAAAGGCCTACGTAATAAACTATTAAAAATATTTAAACTTATTAATAAATTTAGCTATATTAAAAAATATATTTTTTTAAAGCTTAAATAATAATAGTTTATTAATATAATTAATAATATTAAAATAATAAAAGTTTTAAATAAAAGCTATATTAATTTATTACTTAATTAAAAATATTTTTTTTAATTAAAAAATAATAAAAGCTTATTAAAAAACAAAAAAAAGAAACTATTAATAAATAGTTTTTTTTAAAGTATTAATAATAATAAGCAATAAAAAAACGTTATTAATAGTTTTAAAAAAAAAAAAGCTTTTAATATAGTTAATAAAAATTTATTTTAATAAATAATATATAATATTATTAATATTATTAAGCTAAGCTTAAAATTTAAATGTTATATAAAAATTAAAAAAAAGAATAAATATATAATAATAAAAAATAAGTTTGGACTAGTTTTTAATAGTTTAAATATATTAACTTTTTTTAGCTAACTTAAAAAATTTAATAAATATTTACTTATTAATAAGCGCTATATTAATAAAAAAATTATTAAATAAAGTGCTATAAAATATAACTTTTATATTATTATTAATTAAAACATTATTAAATATTTTATTTTTAAATAAATCTTTATTATTATTTTAATAATTTATAAGCTATTATAATTTATTAATAAATAAAAGTTTTTTATTTTAAATAATTAAGTTTTTTATATTAATAATATAATTTTAAAAGTTTAATATAATGTTTATTTTAATTATAAATAGCTAAAAAATAGTTTTATTAAGCTTAATTAAATTAAAGTTTTTTATTATATTAAATATTGCTTATAATTAAATATATAATATAAATATTTATATAATTAAAAGCAAAAAAAACGCTAAGCTTATTTTTATTATTTATATTATTATTAATATTTTTATTAATATTATTAATAAGTATAATATTAACGTTATAACTTTTAATAAATTATTTTTTAATAGCTTAATTAGCTTTTTGTTTAATTTAAGCTATAAAAACTAAATAATAAAATTAATAAGCTAATTAATATAATATATTAATAGTTATATAAATTAAATATATTTATAATATAATAATTTATTAAGCAAAAATAAAACTAAAAATAAAAATAATATTAAAAAGATTAAAAAAACCAAAAACAGAAATAGATTAAAAAGGGGTAAATATTAATAGTAATAATAATATAATTATTTAAAGATTAATAAAAAGGCTTAAAAAAAAAAAAAAAAAAAAAAAAAAAAAAAAGCTATTATAAAGTAAGCTTTTATACTTATATTTTTTATATATATATAATAATAAATTTTAAAATATTTTAATAAAAACGTAATTAATATTATTATAACTTTTTAATATAACTTATATAATTAATATTATAAGCTTAATAAATATTAATAACGTTAATAACTTTTTAATATTTATAGCAGCATTTATTATAATAACATTTATTTTATATTTTTAATATTATTAACTTTTAAAAATTTATTATAGCATTTATTTTATATTTTTAATATATTTTAATATATTAATTATATTAAAACTAAGCAAACTTTATAAATACATATAGTTTTTTAAATTTTTAATATTTATAATTATTTTTTAAATATAAAAAATATGTTTAAAAATATATAATTAAAAAGTTTATTAATAGTATGCTTAAAAGTTATTTTAAAATATATACTTAAAAATATATTTAAAAAATATGTTTAAAAAATATGTTTAAAAAATATACTTAAAAAATATTTATACTTAAAAAATATGCTTAATAAATCGTACGCTTAATATTTTATTTAAATATTATTAATTTATAAAAATATAATAAATATTAAAAAAATTAAATAAATTTATTAATAAAAAGAAAAAGCTAATATAATAATAAATAAAGCAAAATAAAGCAAATAATATATAGCAAAAATAAAAAAACGCTAAAATATTATGTTTATAATAAAACTTTTTAAAAAAAAGCAATAAAGCAGCTTATTATTATTATTATTGTTATTATTATTATTATTATTATTAAAGCTGGTAATTTTTATTTATTATTATTATTGTTTTTATTTTTATTTTTAAAGTTAAAAAAAAGGGCGAATTAAATATATATTAAAGTTAATATAATATTAAGCTTAGCTTTTTTAGCTTAAAAACTTTATATATTAAAGGCTTTTTTAATAAAATAACGCTACTTATATAATTATATATATTATTAGCTTATTTTATTTAAATTGTTTTATAAAATTAAAAAAAGTAAAAAGTAATAAAAAAAGAAATTAAAATAATACTTTTTTAAAAATAAAAATATATACTAAAACAGTTATAAAATTTAACAATATATTAAAAACTTATTAATTTATTTAATATTTTAAAAATTATTATGTAAAAGTATTATAACGTAACATATAATTCGTATAGCTTACGTATTTAAAAACATTATTTTGTTTTTTAAACTTATATATATATAACGTATTAATTTTAATATTAATTGTTTTTATAACTTTATTTTAAATATTAGCTAATTTATATATAAAAATAAGTTTATTAAAAAAAAACAAAAATAATAATGTTTTTAAATAATATTATATAAAGAAATATAACATATATTTATAATAATAT
The DNA here is from genome assembly GCA_022385715.1 of Xylaria cubensis. NCBI lineage: Eukaryota > Fungi > Ascomycota > Sordariomycetes > Xylariales > Xylariaceae > Xylaria > Xylaria cubensis. The sequence continues at coordinate 711,836 of MU279013.1, read as the reverse complement.
TAAGCATACTAGCTTAATACTTTTATATTTATATAATTTTTTAAATAATTAAACAATAAATAAAACCTGTCCTAAAAAAACTATTGCTAGATTTTAATAAAAATAGCAGCGTTAAAAAAGCAAACTATAAGGTTTTTAAAGTTAATTAGCTTTTCGTTTTTATTAATATATTTTTTAACTTAAGCTTATATATTAATTAGCTATGCTTTATTATTATTATATTTATAACGTTTTATAATATAATAAGCTAAATAATAATTTATTAAAACTTTATATTAAGTTATTATGTAATATTTTATATTATAGCTAGCAAAAATATTAAAAAAGCTAATAGCACGTATCCTTTTTAATTTAAAAGTTTATATATTAAACATTAGCTATAATTTATAATTAACTATAATTTATAATTAACTATAATTTATAATTAATTATAATTTATAATAATAAAAATAATTAAAATTATTATATATTAAGTTATAAGCTAAAGCTTATAATTTTTTTTAACGTTTATTAAAGCTAGACTTTTTTAATTTTTTTAAAAAGAAAATATTTTTAGCGAGCTTTTTTTGCTATTTAAGTTTTTTACTCGTTAATAGCGCTAACTTTTTTTTTAAAAGCATTTTTAAGCATTTTTTTTACCTGCTTTTTCTTTTTAGCTCGTTTTTATATAAGCATTACATTATTAATATATAGTTTATTTATATAATTTAAAACATAATATTAGCTTATATTATTTAATTATAATAATTTAAATTAATTAATAAAAAGCTATATATAATTAAACTTTTTATTTATATAATATAAAATTATTTATAAAATTATTAATATATAATAAAAGTTAATTGTTATTATTATTAAAGCTAAAATTAAAATTAAAGCTTTTTTTGCTTTTTTTTTTCTGCTTTTTTTTACGCTAGCTGCTTTAAATATTATTAATGCTATTTATAAATTAATATTTAATAATTATATTTTTAAACATAATATTATATTATTATAAATTATTATATATTTTTAAGTTTATTTAAAAAACGGTAACAATATTAAAGTTAAGCTAGCTTATATTAATAAACTAAAAAAGAAAAAATATAATAATAGTAGCAGCAATAACAAATAATAAGCAAAAACAAAAACAAAAAAACAAAGGACATAAAAAAATAATTAATTAATTTATTTACTTATAATATTATAAAAAAAAAAAAAAGCGAAAGCAGTAGTAATAATAACATAAAAAACTATAATATTATAACTTATATTAAAAATTTATTTAAGTTTGTTTTTTTTTTGCTTACGTTATTTAAATAAATTATAGCGTTATAATTTAATTAATTATTAATTAATTATTAATTAATTAATTAAAAACATTAAAACCTAATAAATTATTAATCGATATTGCTAATTATTAATTAACAAGTTATAAACGTTTAATTTTATTAACGTTTATTAAACGTTAATTAAATATTAAAGAATTTTTAAACGTTTAAAAATTTTAAACGTTTAAATTAAATAAACTGTTTAAATTTATTAACGTTAGTAATTATTAATGCTTAAATAAATAAACTATTTATCTATTATTAAAAATCCTTTAATTATTGATTAATAGTTTATTAAACCTAGCGGGTCCTGGTACGGTACCTAATGTCAGGGTAAGGCCTGCTATAACCAGGTCTGAAAGACTTACGACACAATCGGAACTTTCGCGTTCAAAGCCCAAGTTTTGACATAAAATCACATCTCGCACTCTTAAAACCTGCCTTCCGTATTTTCAATGTAAGCGTGAGAACCACGATGAGTGACGGACAAAAGTGAGAATGAAAGACTTCCGAAACCTTGTCTCCATCTAACATGATGCAACTTACAGGAGAGCCATTGGGGCGCTAAAACGAAAGGCGGACAGTGAGCTTGACGAGATCAGGTCCACATCACGCACTCGGACACAGAAATCAAGTGAGCTGATTATATCATGATACTGTCGCTGCAACACACTAATATGAAAGCTATCTACAAGTAGCTGTGCCCCCGATTTCTATGTCCTATGCTAATGGAGCGATCCGAATCACTCGTACACCTGGCAGGAGACTCGCCAAAAACTGCGTAAATCTGCGCGATGTCATACATAAAGACCACTTGAAAGCCGCATGTGTCTATTCTTTCTTTATTGCCGAAGAGGAGCTTTATGAACATCTACCCTTTTCGCACAAGCCAGACGGAATCCCTGTAAGTGTTGTTCCCTGCTGTCGGTGACTCAGCTAATCCGACGTGCTCATTTGTAGATATACATAGGCAGGGACCCAAATTTCGATGTCTCTACCATGCAGACAGCGGTAAGCCTGATTTTACGAACTCTTAATCTCCTTCAACGAGTTGAGATTACTAACTTACATGTAATAGAGCACTATGGCAGGCCTAAAGCTTCAGGAAAAGGTATCTCGGAAACAGCTTGATAGCCTTCGGCCTATTCTTCAAAAACTGCATAGGCAGAAATATGGCCAAAACATGCACACGTTCTACGCATGGGGACCCGGGTCTTGCCATTCCAAGATCCTCTTGCTTGTATATCCCACTTTCCTTAGGATTGTCATTACTTCTTGCAACATGATGGACATCGATACAATGCTTGGTGACAATCACTGGTACATTCATGATCTACCAAAGCGTTCTTCTCCTTCAACGCGACCACCAGTGGGCTTCGAGACAGATTTATTATCACATATGGAAGCTTTAGGTGCCCCAAAGGTCTTTCTCGATTCCATCAGAGGAGTATACAGTTATTCGACTGTGAAAGTGCATCTCCTCACATCGGTGCCAGGGATATGCTCGGGGGCGAAAGCAGAGAATCATGGATTACTCCGCTTGAGACGAATCATCAAACAATTGGATCTGGAATTACCTGATAAGGAGAAGTCAGAGAAACTCCAATTTGAGGTATGCACGGCTAGCGTTGGCAACCTTAACGCAAAATGGCTCAACGGGTTTCACGACTGCGCTCTGGGTAAAGATATTCTCGAGACGCATGACGGGGCCCGCAATGTCCCAAAGCTTAAGCTGTTCTACCCCACAATGCAAGACGTTCGAAATGCAGATGAAGTTGCCCGGGATGCCGCAAGCAATATTGGTTGTCACACACGTCCGTGGGATACGGCCCCGCAGGAAGTGAAACGTATTTTTCACCATTACGAGTCGAAAGATCGTGGGAAGCTCTTCCATCAGAAATTCATTCTAGCTTACAACCCTCAAGACGTTACGCAGCTACCTTACTACGTGTATGTCGGATCAGCCAACTTATCCCAATCGGCATGGGGCGCCCTCGAACATGACAAGAGAGGGAATGAATTGACTTCCTACAAGAAGCTCGTCAAGTTGTCTAATTTTGAATGTGGTGTGTTGATTCCAGGTCATCTGATAAAAGACCTCCTCGAGGATGGGACCGCAAGCTGGCAAGAGGGCATCGTGCCACACGTTCAGACAGCACTGCCTTATGACCTTCCTAAAGACAAGGCCTGGAATGACTACAGGTGGACAAAGGACTATCGTGAGAATGAGGGGAACAGTAGCGGCTGGACCTTCTAAGGAAGCCGCCAAAGACCAGATGGCAATACTGTCGATTCCACAACTTGTTTAGCTGTGTTTTTGGTAACTAACGGCGTATAAGGTATACCTGTGGTGTAAGCGCAGTTTATTGTTTCAGGCAGAAAGTGTGTGAGTTAATGATAGACTACTGCGTGCCCTCGCAAGAGACTTTGCTCTAAAACAAACCCGATTATTTCAATTACACAACCTCAGCTATCGCGTTTCCAATTGTGGACATCAATAATCGCCTGCGCGAAAGCCTCAGGCGCTTCAGCAGGAAAGGCATGTCCAACCTCGAATACCCTACGCTCATGGCGTCCCGCAAACATCTCAGCATGACTAGCCGAACCGCCAGGTTTCAAGGGATCCTGCGTACCGTCCAGCGTGATACATGGCACCGTGATCTTCAGCTTCGTCGCCAGCTTCTCCTCTAGATGATCCAGCGTCGGATCCCCCGCTTCCTTACCGTGCACGAATCGGTAAGCGTGGATAACCACATTCACGAAATCCGGATTCTCAAATGCCTCCGCCGTGCGCTCAAACGTCTCATCCGCAAACTTCCACGCAGGCGACCACTGTTCCCAGAGAATCCTGCAGAGCGCCTTGCGGTCCTGCGTAAGACACTTTCGGCCGCGCTCGCTCTGGAAGAGATGCTGGTACCACATAACGCACTCTAGGCTCGCAGGGGCAGGTTCCTGCTCTGCCGCGACATCAGCGACATCATAACCAGCGTAACTGACGAGCGCAGATACCCGCTCTGGCCACAGGGCGGCAGCAACGCAGGAGGCGAGGCCGCCCCAATCGAAGCCGGCGAGCGTCGCCTTCTGAATCCCGAGGGCGTCGAGCAGCGCCACGATGTCCGAAGCTAGTGCAGCCTGCTGTCCTGTGCGCATCGTCTCCGCGGACAAGAATCTCGTTGGCCCGTATCCTCGCACGTACGGCACGATGATCCGCGCGCCGGCGGACGTGAGGTGTGGGATGACCTCATCGTATGCGTGAATATCATAGGGAAAGCCGTGCGTGAGGATTACGGGCCAGCCATCGGGGGTACCGTGCTCGTAGTACGCGATTTCGAGGACCGGCGTCTTGATCCTCTTAAGCTGTGCCATGATAGTACTTTATTTATGTAAGTAGATACCTAGGTATGAGTGGTAAGTAGGCAATATCTAGTATAAATCAAGATTTAGTAGATATGAGTCGACGACAAGAATCATTTTATCCGAAACTTACTCTCCTTTATGTAGTATTTATACCTTGTATCTAAGTTGCTACGTTTTGCACGTGCATGTCATGGTTAAAGATGTCTTTCTAAGGGCGCATAGTGATCGTCATAGCTTAGTCATCTCTGATACGTACTATGTATAGTCGTTCTCAGTATATTTCCACAAAACAGTGTTCAAAGAGCGTGCCAAGATAATACTTGGTGTAGAAACGGCCCAGGGCTCGAACTCCTCAACTTGGCATCCTACTTACAAGAGGACCGAAACCGAGCAGACAAACCATTTGCTCGTTCGCTCTAGACAGAAGAAAATAATGACAATATAGGCCAAAAATTGACTTCCTCAAAATCTAGAACTAGACCTAGGTACGTAAACGCTTTGAAACTGAAAATCAAAGAACTGCTCTAACCCATCAGTACAATACACGCTTCCTATGCGCCTGGTGTTCTCACCGATCAATTTAGTCAATATTCTGCTTGCCGAAATGGGGGGCCGGTCTTCAATCTTAAAATGACTTTCGACGCTCGCGTTCGGTTATGTTCATCACACTCCACTTCTTCAGTAGAAACCCTAACTCGCCACTGTCCCAGTCTTGCAACCACGTCTCCTCAAAGTCTGGAATGTTCGCCACTACCAGACTGGTTGGTACATCCTGTACCCTCTCCCGCTCTTCGCCAAGGTTCAGGAAGTAGGGTTCCGCGGGTCCAGGGATGTCGATATTCCTCGACCAGAGCGCCGCCTGCCAGCCCTTCATGACGTACATGGCAATGGGCATGCGCGCGGCAATGGTGCGCATTAGCCGACAAATGCGCGGGAACAGCTGCTGCGCGCTCTCGAACGGAAGCAGCGGCAGCAGGACCTTACCTGCATTCAGTGGTCCCAAGAATGCTGTGGTCGAGAACTCCGGCGTCGACCAGGTCGCGAAGTATCGCTCCATTATCTCTGTGTCGAGGGCACAATACCCTAATAGCGCCGACTGCACAGTCGTCGCATTGTCTTCGTCCAGCACCGTGTCAGGACGGAGCGGCCGCAGGATCGTATACGCAACTGTGTTCATGACTACCCTATTGATAGATGAAAAGACATCTGTCAGGGAATACTGGAGCTATAGAAAGGCAAATGCTTGGATAGACTTACCTGAGAAAACAGGTCTCTGGGGTAAAATTATGGTTGTGATTAAGTGCAGAGGGAAGTGATTCGCTGATTTTGTCTAGCTGTGCCAAAGCTGCTTTCCTGCTCTTCAGCTGAGCGTGGTATTCACATGTATCCTCGTTGTCCTTGTGCCATTGTCCGAGCCTCAGGACTTCGCTCATCAGGACGGCCAACTGACAGAACGTGCTGATGGCCCCGCCGAGAGAAGGGGGTTGCGCTGATAATGCAGTAAATTGTCGACCGGATTGGCCAACATTAACGAGTGTGTCATAATTGAAGTCGGGAAAGAGACATGGAATTCCTGGCGACTGAAGGACATCTGAGTTGTTGAAATTGGTGTTCGTAATGCTAGCAGGTGAGTTCCCGTCAGCTCAAGTGTGGGTTGATACCCGGTATGAAACGAGGAACTATGACGATACTAAGAGAATGTTACTAGATTACCTTTCCAGACAGAAAAGACCCCAGAGAGTTTTCGAAATTACTCGCTTTTTCGCTATGTCGCTCGGGTCGGTGTCCGTCAAGGACCAAAAGACTTGTTCCAGTCTACATCTTTTCAGCATGCCATAAGAAGCAAATCGATATAAACTTCCGCTTCTATCATCTCCTTTTATGGATGCGATAGCAAACAAAATCCATAGTCCTTGGATCTTAGGAATACTAGGCGGCCCATGGTCATATTGTCTTTTGGCCTCGGCAAGGAACTGCTCTTTCAAATCTAATTTAGTCATCTGTTGTACCATATCTATTGTCTCTGAGAAGTACTAGTACCTAAGTCAGCATCAGAATATTGACTTGTGGGGCTCTAACTCACACTTCTAAACGCACATATGGCATTGACGAGAAACGGAGAACAATACACCGCGTTTTCGGGGTCGCCATCACGAATGTCTTTCATGAAGCAGTCGCGGTCAATGAAGGAATAGAGAAAGGCATTGTCCCACTTGAACCAAGAGGAGATTAGTTCAGATACGATCCCATCCCCAGCAACGCTGGTCCATGGTTGAGCAGGGACCTTCATAGGACTCTTTAAAAGTGCGTCGAACTCCAATTTATGCACCGTCGATACCTTGTCACGATCTCCCATTGTGGTGGATGGGAGTAGTAGCTCAGCCTGCCTGATAGATCGCGCAAGAGCAATGGGGTCGTCCGCCACTCTCAACCTCTGAAAGATATCCAGAGCTTCTGACTCTGGTCTCCTCGAAAGGTCGCGGAAAAGCTGACGAAGTTCTACATTTTCACGCTGAAGCTGGTTCTTAATCGCTTTTCTAGCCGAACTCCTCGATAGCACATCCTGAGGAAGCTCATAAATGCATTCTTGTCCTTTATTACGGCACTTGCGGCACGCCGGTCGTCTGCCATCACACTGAGAAGGATGTTAGCATAGCAGATCTGTAGCATGAGTCTCGAACAGAAATAAAAGTGTTACCTTAGTTTTGAGACGCCGACAGGGGTCGCAAGCAACTAATATGGTAGTGCGACTCCTGCGTGATATGTTCAGCTGAGCATCTAGGTTCTTGCCATTCTCATCAAGTGGACAGCGCTTCGGTTGTATTGGAATAAGTTGTCTGCCCATCATTCCCGGGCGAAAGGAGTTTTGCACTCCAAGCTAGCTAGCCTAGATAAAATGAGGGATGTGGTGGGAACAACATGCTTAGATGCACTCTATACAAACATACACAATGCCAGGTAACTGAGGCGAATATCTGAAGACATACATAGTTGAAGGCGTATAAGCTATCACCAATAAGAAACTCCCGAGAGTCCGTGATGGGGCTGGGCGGTGCCAAGCCCGAACCCTGAACCTGCACTCTTGATTGGCTGCACTATCACGGCATCTTCACGTGGTTATGCCGACCTTCTTACGGAGTGGTCACCGCATAGGGACGTAGGACCAAAGTTATAAGGAGCGCACGAAGCACAGTATAAAAGCTACTTCTTTCGTCGCTCGCTGGCAGCATAGCGGAGCAACATCCGCCATCTTACCTCACAACGACGTAGCATTGATGTCATAACACGTAGGAACGGTCAGGCACCCGAAAAGAAGTGCAGTTGATTGAGTCTAGGCCAATCACGATACAGCAAAGATGCAGTTCTATGTTGCTTGGACGTAGACGGGGTGTTCCGTAAGGCCAAAATATGCCACATAGATCCGTAGATAGCGCCGTATATATGCAGATGGGGATCCAGGCCCTGCTTCTCAGGCCCTCAGCCGGTAAAGTGGCACAGTACGAAACTACTAGCGGAAACTAAGGCCCGTCGCGCTGCATATTGTCCGCAGAGATAGTTGCTCGACGGAATGCGTGTTATTGACCCCCATCAATTCCGACCTCGAGATTGAATAAAACAAAAGCAACAACAAGACTACCCAACAAATTACCTACCAACCTCCCTTAGCGACTGTGGGTACTATATTAAGTTTTTGTTCTACTGGCGAGGATTTGAACTGCTGTTACTAAAATCCCAAACGATGGTTAATACCATCTTCGTCGTGTTAGGGGTTAGGGGAATTGTGGTAACGGTTAACCTTTGGTTCCTATAGTATCCTACAGTAACAGGCACGCGCTGCAAATGCCGTGAAAACTGGCTGACATAACCAGAGACCTATCTGGATTCGTGTATGATGAAGCGAAAGAAGAGAGGGGTTAAGCTGTAGAGAAATGCGCGGGGCTGTGTATTTGGGTGCTAGCCTTGAGGAAGTGACGACTAGGAATCAGTCAACACAATGGGAAACCACACCATACAAGTAAATAGGATACCTCTCGGGATATAGAACGGCTGTTAGAGAGCTATACTTGAAAATGAATCGGGATTTATGAAACAGAGCATCTATCAAGAAACTAAACCTCACAGGACCACAATTAATATAGCACGGATCAATAAATCGTATACAGGAAGAAGTGATCAAATTCTATTGGCACAGATAGAATTTCTCTCACCTGCAATTACTAAAGGAGATGGAAAAAGTACTCAAATGTTTAAACCTCTAGTATGTATAGACTCTCGGTGTTATGCGGAGAGTCTAAACACCTTCTTAGGCTAGGTCTGGCTATATACCTACATTTCATTTGTTCTACGTGATCGTAACAATGGTAGCTAGAATTATGAGATCGTCTCCTTGATTATAGAAATCATCCATCTTTCCGTCCTTTAGTATAACACTTGACCGATAAAATTAGGTTTTCTGTTTCCTTAAGAACCCGCTAGGCAGTAAGAATATTCAGCGAACACTAGGAATGAGTTCACGGTAGAGGAATAGATGTAGGATTGCAAGCGTTCTCTCGATTATCAACCAACCCAAATTGTAGATTAAACAGACGAACGCGGAAAATATTCGAGTACATTATGGATAACACATAAGTCGAGACCGAAAGATATCAACGAGATATCATAACAAGTTCATATTGTGGGTAATTTCACTATTGAGGATTGTTGTTTCCCAACGAGGCTTTGCGCAACTACTGATATGGGACGACAGACAACATGAAACCAGCATAACTGTCCATCCTCCAAAGGGAGATTCAAGTATAAGTAGTTATCGGAACATTCTAGTACTAAGACGCGATGCCAGGTAGCCTTATTTTAATCATGTCAACTGATTTGCAATGCGCCGAACGTGGAATTTTTATTTCACCAATCAGTCTAACCATCATGTATTCGGAATCCCGCGGCTGGCTAGCACACGTAAAGAGTTCAAGGGTTAGTACTCCTTGACTGTTATCGTGGAACAGGATTGTAACACATGTCATGACACTACAATGAGTAGAACGTAGTCAAGTCAAGCGCTTGACCTGTTTATAGCTATTGAATACGTACTGTGACAACGATACTAAATTCTGAGCGTGTTCCCTACAAAATGTCTCATAGTACGTGAAGGTAGCTAAGTCACCTTTGTGGGCTGATTTGGCTAGAATAATTCTCTTTGTTGTGCAATCTTAGATGTGCCTTGTTGTTGTGACAGTGAGCAAGGTCGGAGTCATTGTATAGTGATAACTTCAAATTCTGAGATTTATACCTAGAATAGACTGTTTCCGGAGAGATAAGAAGCCTCCCATATGCGGACCAGCTCTATTTGAAGATGCTCACCAAGACATCTCCGTACTGCGAGTACGATAGCCCGTTCTTCTCAATATCGTAGTCGTTCCAATACCCGCCCCCGGCGACCCCGCCTGCCGAAGACCAACCGGTGAATTTGCTCCGAGCCTGCGCAACTGTGGTACCCTGCGAAGGTTTAGAATCGTTCGTGACCCATACAAGCGGAACAACCTTAAGCCCAAGGGTGTTGGCCCAACCGGCAGGATTGTTCCCCGCACCACCATCGTAACACTGCAAATACACACGGTCGAGCAGCAGGTTTGGATCTGTCAGTCCGGTGTTTGCCTGTCTGATAAGCGAAACCCAGAAGCCGGAATTCGTGTACGGTGCGATGGTGTACTTATAGCCGATCTGCCCGAGCATTTGCGCAAACTTGACCGTGCTGCCGACGTCATAAAGGGACTCATCATCATTATTCACGGCATCGAGGCCCCACGCAGTCTTCAGGGCCACGAAGTTGCGGTACAGCGGCGTTGATGCGCCCGGTCCGGGATTCGCCATCAGGTCCTTTACGTGCTGTGAGTTCATCGAGATCTCCACGCGGTTAATCCCCGTTGTTCCTGTTTTGAACGACTGAACTTTCGTGGCCAAAGAATCGCCTCCCGTGTACGTGCCATTCGATGCCACGAGCACGTCCACACTCCCGGGCGTATTCGAGTAGTACTTTCATAAAACGTATCAGTAAAGTGACCCTCTGTTTGTTAGAATTTGAAATTTGTAATAATTGATAGTGTGACGAGAAGTAAATGCGATGCAAATTTAGTTCTCATCTCAACCCAAACGTTACCTAAATAATACTATTTAAGGCGGCGTTTATGCCAAAGGGGTGCCATACCATTATATCTCCATTACCCAAAATACCGACACCGAAGATTACCACGGTGTTAAAGCCAGAGGTTTTCAGCGATGTCGTATCTGATTTCATCACATCTTTAAATAGGTATATACTCCTGATATTGGACGCAGCTTGATTGAGAGCTAAGGCATAGGAGACGAAGAGAAGCTCAAAGAACAGCACTCCATGAAACGTGAGGCACACCATATTGTAGAACTCCTTGTATCGTGATTCGGAGGTTATGTAGGTCATGCAGCACATAGGCGAAGAAAGAATGTGGCGAGATCGACAGTTATTAGTGCGTAGGATATGACCCGGATCCCGCCAATGTCTATACGAGGTACCTTAATGAGAAGGTTTCTGGACTTAAATATGACCCTGGCTATATAGCGTTTAGCCGATTAATATTGGTGGAAGATTCAGTCCTATCTCAGGAATGCGACGTTCCCCTCTATTATCTCGGCGATATATAACTACGGAGTGAAAGAACCGGGCTTCCCGCATTGTGAAATGGCTTGGCGACCAACGTCGAGGTAAGAACCACTCGGAGGGGAAAAGAAGGATATGTGGAGACTCGGAGAATTCAAATAGACAGTAAACAGCGAAAGATAAACGATTGCTGGGTATATCTGATCTAATTCGCGCCATAATGCATTCAAAATTTGTCTTAACACATTCTTACGAGATGTTTAGAAACTCTCCCAGAGCTGTCGCCACCATGACTGAGATTTGAGACCCGTTGTAGGTCTCGTAGAGTCTTCCAGATCCCGCCGTCGACCTGACTGAAGATCGATTTCATCCAATCGCCAGAAGCGAGTTTTATTCCATAACTTATAACCCAGATAGATAATGGCGAAGAGTGGCAACAGAACATAGGCGTCGACGAAGTTCCCGGCGTTAAAAGGCACGAAGGTCGTCCAACCTTGCACTAAAGCGAGGAAGAGATTGGCGAAGAGCCCAAAATAAGCGTTCCATGGGTACCAAAGTGCCTTATAAGGGAGATCCTCGACATAATAGCCCTGCGCTTGCCAAGCTTGCCGAAATCGAATATGGATGAATGAGATCGACCCCCATACGAGGAATGTAGATACGCCAGACAGGTTTACGATATAGGAGTAAGCCTTTGCAGCGCCAGCAGATATGTTAAGCAGCGACAAGGCGCCAAAAGCATTGGCAAAGGTGATTGCAGGAACCGGTACGCCGCGTCGGTTCGTCCATCCCAGAAACTTTGGGGCTTTCCCATCCTGAGCCATGAATAAGACGGTTCTGGATGCAATATAGATCGAGCTATTAATGGCCGAAATGCAAGTGACGAGGATGAAGGCATTGATAAGATGAACACCCCCTTCCCATCCGGCATTTTGAATGGCGATTGTCATGGGGCTTTGCAGCGCACGACTTTTGCCATTGATAAGGCCATCTGCATTCGACGGACATGTGAGCCCATAGAAGAAGGCGGCACCAAGATAGACGACGATGATGCGCCAAAAGGTCTGGCGAATTGCCAGTGGCACAGCTACACTAGGGTTCTTTGTTTCCGTAGCAGCTACAGCAACGGATTCGACACCAGCATAGAAGGTACTGCAAAAAACGAAGACCTTTGCAACACCCGCGAATCCACTTACAAATGCTCCGGGATCATGCCAATAGCGAAAACCGATGGCGTCTGCTCCGCGGATTCCACCGGAAGCATAGCTAAGGCAGTTAGCTAGCTAGTACGTCGAAAGGATTGCTTCTTAATGATGAGACTTACACAATAGAAAATATGTAATAGGCAATTAAGCCTGCTAGTTTCAGAAGAGCAAGCCAGAATTCGGCCTCTCCGAACGTTTCCACTCCGAGAAATTGAAAACCAAGAAACGCAGTCTGGACACCTTTTAGTAAGAACCATATGATATCAACACAAAACGGAACCTACCCATAAAAGAAGGAAGTACCCCCATACGGGAACTTTATCGCTCCAAAATACGAGAATACTCGTGACGGCGTTATACTCATTGGCGAGCACTGTAAACCAGATGATAAAATAATTCCAGCCGACCGCGGCACCAAACGCCGAATCGACCATACGATCAGCAAGCTTTGTGAACGCGCCACCTGAGGGGTATAGAGTGGTAAGCTCTCCCACACTCTGCATAATACTAGCGCAAGGGTCAGTCGATGAATATGCACTACCACCCACCCATCTACCTTACCCACAGGTAATGGTTTGGGTAGGCATTTCACTCACCTGAAGGCGACAATTCCTATAACCCCAAATCCGATTATCAAAGATGCTGGACCACCCTGTGCCAACGCAGCGCCGGTTCCGACCAGAAGCCCGGGCCCGATAATGCCGGCCAGCGCCATCATGCTAAGATGCCTGGTCTTCAGCCCTCGCTTGACACCGGAGTCAGGATCGATATCCTGGTAATCCAATTGATCCGAGTCTACATCGAGCGGCCCCAGGGGCGCGCCCGAGTCTTTGGGACTGCTCATCTTCGACGGAGCCCGAGCGGGATGTAGGACGGTAGCGACCTAGGGGGTTTGTTGGCGATGCCGAATATTCTCGGACGAGAAATTCAAATTTCAACCGGAAGGGGCTTCAGCCTCTTCATGTTCTCATCCCTCCCCTTGATATGCACGGAGCTACCGATCTTCGTCCAGGCTAGTTTAGCTAGATGGTGGATTTCAGTGGGGATTCCATGAGTCTTGACGATGGCGTGATTGCGACTTTTATGATGGCACACGAGCCTGTGATCAAAATCGATGTCAGTGGGCTCAGTCCCCTTTACTCATAAATAGCATTTATCTGAATGCTGTTACGGGCTTAGTAGATAAGAAATGGAAAAAAGCAATATAACGGGGCTAAGCTAGTAGCTAACACAAATCTAATTGGCTACTATACTATATTTACCCACTCTTTATTCTCTAGAGCCAAAATAGCACTCAGATAGACGCAAAGGACTGGACCCACTGACATCGATTTTGATCACAGGTCAAATATGCAAAAATCCCATAGCGAGTTGCGGCCTGTATCTAGTTAGTCCGAGATCATACTTGTAGTCAGGAACAAGGTGTTGAGCCGCATACGTAGTGTGCATGCGCGTACGTTCATTACAGTCTTAATGTGAATTGGTCACAATCGCTTTTGCTTCTCTGTGACCGTTCCGTATTTACTACCACAGTTACAACCGCGTCCTTTCAAAATGAAGTCTTAATAACTGCTGATAACAGGAACTGATCTGTAAGAATCTACGTAAGACGGTCGCATTTTAAGAACGTCATGGCAAGTAACATACTGTAGTAAAACGTGCTGATCATTTTGAGTTGAAGGACTATTCTGGAAATTTTGATTATTTCATATATCTCCCACGGTGAAAACGAGAGTTGACAGTATTTGGGTGTAGACAGTGATTATAGAACTATCATCCTTTTTTTACCGTCTCGCTAGGCAGGTCCTAGGAATCTTCGCCTGTTGCGCTAGTACTTTCACCTTCCAACATAGGAAAAACGTCATAGAGTTGGCCGGGGCATAGAGAAAACAAAAAAGAGTAAGAAAACAAATAACACAGATATCATGGATTTTGTATTAAGAGGTTATTCCAAGTGGCTAATACAGTGTGACTGTGACCGATATATGCTTGTACAAAGCTTAACTATACGTGTATTAGGCCTTAAGAACAAGGATGGTTTTATATAATATATTTACCTATCCTTGATTATACCACCCCTGTCATTGTTTTATGCAATTATAAGGCTTATTACTAATAACCTTCGATAAATGGCATCATATAGGCTCTTTAAGAAACAATTTCTTATGGTGCATTGTTGTTACCATCGATCTATTCGTCTATATCTTTGTGAAAGTTGCTTTCAGCTCCGCCTACAAGAGTCAGTTGCAGTATTGACCTGGGTTAAGATGTGGTCCATCTACTTTGACGCCTTGGCGAGGCGAGAGGAGAAATAACCGATATGGTCAGGGGGTTGGGGCTGGCAGGGACTATATCGGTTTCTTCTATCACCTCGCCTGGCAGAGCTGATGAAAAAATTGAAAGAGTTATAAATCCCACATCGTCGAAGCTAATTACTTGCTAACAAAAAACAGCTTTACAATCATGATTGTTCGCTCTAGCACCAGCTCCCTTCTCGATTGGCCTCCGAGAGTTGTGCTATTTCACATACCAGCCTAAATCGCGGAAAGAGCTTTTTAACCTAATCTGAGCGAGTTATAATGAGTGAGTCGATATGGAAAAAATAAGCGAGGAGAATTATGGCCTCTGCTTCACGTTTTTCCAAATGGGTAAGCATTCGCTCATATACGATACTTGTCTCCTGAAGCGGCACAGGCTCCCGTCATAGCTGAAAGCTTGTCTTGTCTTATCCTGATATAAGTGTATTCAGCTTGGCTTGGCGCGCCAGGGAATGTCTCTAATAGGACAAGCCACGAACTTCGGTTTCCGACATTCAAGGTCTACAGCAGTTGTGATCGTCAGGACTAGTCCTAGAATTTTGTTGATTTCTCTTTGATCTCTATTAAATATTGAATGAATAAACACCTGTCTTACCACCATGTCTGAATGGTACTTTGAAGAGCATCGACGACTTTGAAGCAACAGCGCCTTTCAGATTGCCCTAACATGCATACATCGAGATTATTCGTCGCACTTCCCATCGTGGTAGCGGCCATTATACTAGGGGATGTTGGTAATAATACTTCACCATCATTAGGTCAAGGAGAATCCGGAGCCGAACACGTGTTTGATAACGGATCGAGGCATAGCGCTGATATCGTAGCGCGTCTCAACGGCGAAGTCACACAGCTTTCGACGAACAAGACGTAGGGCTTCTCAACTCTGAAAACATTATCTCATGTCGACTAATAGTGCTTGGTTCTTTACAGCGATACGGCTATTATTGTCGCAGCTTCAACGACTGATGATGATCTCAAAAGAAGTCATACCCAGCACAAAAGATCAGACTCGACATCGAAACCGAAGAAAAAGAAGCCGCCGAAGAAGGGTAATCATACCAATAGTACCGGAGAGGAGGATGACGACGACTCTGGCGTGGGACGAGGCATCACGTTACCCATTTCCCTAGCTATAGGTCTTGTCTTAGTGGTTGGCGCGCTTCATATGTGAGAGGAATACTTGGCGTCAAGTAGAGAATGCGTTGAATTTCTCTGCTGTTTCTTTTTGGATTCACGGACGGACGTGGCGAAGCTGTTAGAGTATGATACCCTATAATTTCTGTGTTTTTCTGCCTTTTCCCATTGTGTCTCGCACGAATGAATACTCGAGTTCCCCCTTTTTGTCACACATGGCTCAGGTCACACTAGTGAGGCTTAACGGCAAGGTTGATAAAGGGCGGATGAGCTACTGCGGTTTTGATGTATGGGAATTGGGAGGGATAAGAAGCTTGCGAGCTAGAATTGTCTTTCAAACAGAGATGGGTATATGTTTAACAATGAATTATCCAGACAGATGAAATAAACGAGATCAAGGCGTTGTCTTTTTGGATGAGTTCAAAGGGCTGGTCACTTTTGTCATTGTTCTCTTACCTTATTGTTCTCTCGCCTTATATTTTAAGCGGCTGTCCCTGCTCAAGTCAACCACCCACTACAATCAAGCAAACTGATACGAGCAAACTGACTTAAAAAAAAACCCTCCTCATTGATTCCACCGACAACAATCATGAAGCTATTACCTGCATACATAGTTGTGTCTAACTTCACGGCTGTTCTTTTATCCGCGACTATCGATCGCTATCGAGATCTGATTGCGGTAGATGCTATCCAAAAGGACTCGCCAGGCCAGGATATTACTCCTATTAGCGCCGTCACTTGCCAAACAGGACCCAGCTGCGCAGAGTCACTCTCATCAGAAAGCTGTGTTCCGTCCGTCAACAGTACAGACATAGGCGTCGAAATCAAGAAGGGGGGACACGGACACGGACACGGGAAGGGCTGGAAACATGGAGGAGGTAGACACCACTCAGGAACGTCACGAATTGACTCCCACAGTATGGTCTTGGTGCTCGCAACTTGCTGTTCGTGTGCTATCGTAGCCAGTCTTATATAAGGGCAACTAGAGACTCTAGTGAGAAAGCTTTTATACTATTCAAGAGGTGCAGGGTCTATTAATAGATAGCTATGAGCTAGTGTCTCATTTTCTTCAGCGAGTTTGGAATTCAGTGTTCTTGAAACGGAAATTGTCAAAATGGAAAATATACTCTATTGCTTCACTGTCTCAAATATAATGCAAGTTGTTACGTGGACGCTCTATCATGTTAGCTGGTGTGAGAAGCCTGGTGGGGTTGTTACCTAAAGACAGTGCTATTAACTAGACCTTCTTCACTGTATGTCCGCATTAGGCGACTAACTAGCGACTGTACAGTGCCTAATTACTGGGTTGTTTAGCTTAGCTCCAATGTTCAGCGCATCTTCACGATAACCTCGGGAGGGTCGTCGGCAGCCACTCGCTTACGTCCTTGCAAATCAGCCTCTTGTAGAACGCAATGTCAACAACTATTACTGTCCTGCGTAGCGTCTATGTTCACGGCACATTGGTTTATACTATGCATTAAACAGTTATCATTCCCTCCAGATGTAGTGTAACCTGGATGATCGTCGCAGCCCAGCCACATCGTGGGATTCCATGCCCAGCTGTCGTGTTCGATTCTACAATACCAGACAACATGTTAGTATTTCTACACAGACCCCGTGGCCATGAATTCAATTTAGCTTACATGAATGCGCTCGAACAGGATCGAACCACCGCAGAGGTTGCGTCGGGCTGTCCACAGCAACGATGCCTCGCTCGTCAAACGCATCATCAACAACCATCCCGGCCTTATTCATAACCCCGATCATTCGGCCGACGGGCTATCTAACTCGAATCTCCATCTCGCCGCTAGCCTCGGGCATCTTCAAGTCTGCAAGGTTCTTGTTGATCTCGACCATGAGAAACCTACGCCCGCCCTCAATGACCTCCACCAGACTGCTCTGATGCTGGCCGCCGGCGCTGGACACACCGAGGTAGTCCATTTCCTGGCCGAGAACGACCCTGCCGTCATCTTGCGCCGCGATGTACGAGGCAGAGACGCCATCATGGAGGCCAGCGTTGGTGGCCATGATACTGTGCTCCAGATTCTTCTCACGTATGTGCCTGGCGGCGCTGAGCCGGCTGTTAAGAACGCCGACGTGGACGGTAATACCGCGCTCCATTTCGCCAGCAGCAATGGGCACCTTCTAGTCTTACGGACCCTTCTCGCAGCTGGTGCTGATGCCGACAAGAAGAATGTCTGGAGCTGGAGCGCCGTTGCGTATAGCGCGACGGTGCAGGCCGAGGTGTATTTCAAGAACCTCGTGGCTGAGGTCGACAAGCGAAGACGCGCCAAACAAGAGACCGACGAAGGCCGAAAAGGCGGCGCCGTACGAATCGTGGACCAGGAATGAAATGACATATTGGAGTTCACATCATCATCCTAGCCACGTAATCACTTGAATGACGGGCCTCTATGGATGAGATGTGACACAGAATCGGTCTCTGGTGGGCCTGAAACACCAACTGCGATTTAAGTGATCATCATCTGCTCTATTGTAGAACAGTCGTTTGGGTTCATAGGCTGCAGGTGTGGGGCCATTAGTTAATGTCGGCCCTACTTCTTGTTTGCCATAAGTCGCATGTTACATGTGTTTTTACATGAAAATGGCGGTGATGATTCACAAGTTTGCCTTCATGATACATTACCTATTCTGGGAAATATGTAGGCTGCAGCTCTACAAGATATGTGTCCCAAAGAGCCGGATCTCATCAACATATATGAGTGGTGGCTAGGTTGCTTGGGATAATTATTGATCATACACTCTCCTGGTGGGATTGATCTTGTTGTGAGCACTGACCACGATACCCTTACTATTGATTGGTTCACGATATCATCCCAAGACGCCGGTTTGAGGCCCGGTCGGAGGAAATGCTTGAATGCTCATGGCACGGGCTACATTTTGGTTCCCATTGTGATTGTCGAAGTTATCTACCAAGTTACACGAAATCGTTTGCCCAACTGCATGACTCCAATCACCAAATTACAAATATTCTATTCACTAGAAGAGAAAGTAGACTGCGAAAGCTGTCCATTCTTCTTCATTAAATCTTGCTTTTAGGCCCTGCCATGTTATTGTGTGTTCAACAGAGAAACTTGCCTCCTTGATATTCTGTGGAAAACTAGTCGCCAACCCATTGTTGCCCAGTCCATTCCCTACATCCGCCGCGCGTGCATTGTGTACAAAAGGCGTAGCACGGTCCTACCTCCTAAGCAGCCAGCCGAGCTGCGGGAGGCCACATCATTCAGCGTGGATTCTCAAGATAGTCGACCGGATCGACGCGAGTTTCCCTACCCTGCCACGAAACTCATCATAGGAAAATACTTTTGGGTTCATCCATCCGGTCTCCCGTGGGCTTGTCTTGTTATTGGATCATTCTATGACGCCGTGGACTGTGAAATCTGGCGTATCGAGCTCCTTTTGGGATACAGAGAGGCCGAAGACCCAAGCTCTGACTCTGACTCTGACTCTGACACTGACACTGAGCCTCGCGTAGAAACAGGTGCGCGTAGTGGCAAGTCTATGTCCTTCTCTTATTCCTTTACCCTCTCAAACTTAAAATAACGTTCCCTTCATAGACAACCTCTCAACCACATATCAAGATCTCAACTTTACTGAAGACGGCTATTTGATTCTCACCAGAACCACACGTATTGATCTTGACGTGCATCCTTTTCTACATAAACTTGACCCTTCACCGTTCGCCTACAACGTTGAGACGACACCCAGAGTTTATCGCCAGTTGAATACCAGTTTCCCGCCTACAGTTGTACCTGCTATCATGGCTGGCCAAATTCCCGGACAGGGCGGATGGAACCCACGCTTCGGCTGGGATAACGATGGTGGCGTTGTACCCAATGCGCAGGGCTATGCTAATGCGTTTCCCGGTATGTCTTGCAGAGTGTTTGCGTTTACCCCTATTATGATGAATGAGCGCGCTGACGATTTTGCAGGCGTATACCCACCAGCAGCGTTTCCTCAGCCTCAAGCACCTATGTATCCTTGGCCGCAGTACGGATACTATGGCGCCAATGGCTACTATCCAAACCAACGTTTTCCACAGCCTCACCCTCGCGTCAGTCCCGACGTGCCGGGCATGAACATGGTGAACTCCACAGGCGGCGCGGGCTGTGAGCCTGGCTATAACTATATCTTTCACGACGAACATACTAAGATCCATGTCTTCAAGACATCTGAGCCCCCTTGGAGAGCTCCCAACATGAACTACTCGTTCGCCAAGTTCCAAGTACCTACCAATACGACCATCGCGGAGCTGATGTTACGCTTCGGCGCCTGTAACCCAAATCCGGCGCTAAACAGAATCACCGAGGTCGTCGAGGGCGGGAATGGCAGGTGGTACCGCGGCATGGTGTTCCAGGGCGATCAGGAGGCCGACTGCAAGAAGACGCTAAAGGAATGTGGTTGGGATAACTCCCGCTCCGGTCGGGAGAAGGCCGTGGTCTGGCTGTGGATTACCAAGGACTAATCACCGATGAGTGGCTCGTTAAGCGCGTAACTCGCGGTGTAAGTTGGGTTGATTGGTAAAGCCTTAGCAAGCAATTTGTGTGAGCATCATGTCGGAATGTATCTCATCTTATGCTATAGCGGCACAGCGGCACAGGGGAAAGGGTGGCGTTGCTCAATATTCTGTCCCAATACTGGCTACACAATGTGGTTATGTTTTTGAGCGTTGCGATGGTATGGATATGTGGCTGTTCACGTTGTCTTTTACATCTTCTCTGTCATTGCGTTAGGATTAGGCGCTGGGTTTCGCGTTGAATGAGCGGACAATGAAGCATTTGAGTATGTTCACGACACTCTGGATTCGGGTAGCAAATCGTAAACCTCAATTACTACAGATCTACCAACCTACTTTTGGGTATTTGATAAACCAGAATAGTGGAACTATCTGTAAGATATATGTAAGATGCACGGATACCTCCGCAAGATATAGCCAGCTAGGACTTTAGCTTCTAGAATACTCCAGACAGGTGAGCCCTTTTATTTGTGTTGTCTGCCTAACCAATCTGGCAAGTAAAGAAACGCCAAGTTTGGAGGTCAATTGGCTTGGCCTTTCTATGCGTTGCGGCACGGGCACCTTGATGGTTTTCTTGTCAATTAACTTGCTAACCACATAACTAAGCGGAGTCGGGTTTAAAAGGACCCCGCGCGAAGAGCGGGACTTTTGTTGGCGCGACTGGCGATAAGATTTATAATGGACGAATCAAGTCTCCCTTGACCGTCGAGACCGTTTCTATTTCTACATCTATCGGTTTTAGACTTCTTCTATTTGTTGACCGCCCCCGAAACCCGATGGCGGGGTCAAAGAATTTTGAGGGTCGTGAAGCCTTACAGTTCGATACACGTACATATGCTGTACGCAGCGCCAACGAAGCCCCTGTCTGCGAGTTCTATGTATGTATGTTGCTGCATGTAGGTTGATATGTACGTTCTACTATAGGTCTGTATAGTATATCAAGCATGTAATATAGATTGGTGTACTGGTACATGTAGGTAGGATGTAAGGTTCCCTGCTCTCAGATGCAATTGTGATTGCGTTGAGATGATCTTCTGTCGCGTACATGTTTGCCTCGTTTTACTATATGTCAGGGCTTGGAAAACCCTGCTCCACCGGTGTTTCCATAACGTTCGACAGGACGGTGGCCAATACATCACTTCCTGCAATACGCCGAAGTGATTCGGGGTTTGGTGATACAGCATGATATGGGTAGCATGAATCGTGCATATTGTCCCGTTGATCCCTGCGCAGCAGGTCTTCGGTAACGCGTTGTGTGCAAAAAGAGGTTGCAATGATTCCATACATGCTGATATTCGCCGTATTAGTTATCATGTTGAAACAGGTAGGTGAAGAGCCCTATGAGCGGGTTGCGTAATACTTTAACTTGCTCTCAACATCGAAATATCGAAAAGATTAGTGATCTTTATTCCTTGACAACTTCGGAAATTGCTTATACTTACTCACCAACACTAATGACGTTTCGGACCAATTGACTTCCTAGCCCAGCCACAATCAAGAGCCCGATCCTGGCATGTCTCGCGGCTTCGCACAATAATACATACACCGCACGGCAATAATGTGGGATGTCAATACATAAGTCAGGGCGTTTTTCATCCGGGCCGGCCCCATATTTGTCAGCGGAGACGGAAGCAAATCTGGCCAATACCCAGATATGATTACCAAGCTATCCCACGAAGAAAGAGAGTTGATTAGAGAGTTGCTACTAGGAACGGGAAATTCGAAGCTAGTCTGGCGACGCAACCCGACTGTGGGCCCTTTCTCCGCGGGCACAGACTTTAACTCTATTACATGGGATCGTCAGCGTCGAGAATAGTAAGGCGGTGGGGGGAGGGGCTGTTGAACGTAGCAAGGAGGGGTCGTAAACAGTTGGCATAAGGATAATAGAGGGGCAATCTCGATTCTCCTGTCTGTCTATATATGAAAGGGGTTCGTATCGCTGTTGCTGTCTTCCCCTTTCCCTCTCTCTCATTCATCATCAAGCTATAACGAAATAACCTACTCAACTACAACAACTCGTACCACACCACATCTCTCACAACCGCAACAATGACTTCTCTCTACGACCTCACTATCCCCTTCCTCACCAATACCTTGAAGACACAGCAGGAGCTTCTGGCTAAGGCCGAGGCCTTCGCCAAGGAAAAGGGCATCCCTATCTCTGAGATCCTTGAGGCCCGCCTCGCTCCTGATATGTGGCCCCTAAGCCAGCAGATCGTCATCACCGCCCTCCACGCCGACATGTTCGTTCTCAAGCTTACTGGCACGCCCCCTCCCCAGATCACCTTCGGACCCGGTACGACATCATAATTCCTTTTTTTTTTTTTGTCTTTTTCTCTGTATATATTTCGCGTGTAGGCATGAAGTGTCTGTCTATCTAGCTATGTAAATGTCATTTATACCGGCAAGCATGTATATTTGCCCGCCTGAATGAGGCTCACAGTTCATACGTTCATTACTCCTTATATGATCATGAGAGGAAAACTCAGAAAGATGAGAACACAGAGCTAACGAAGACACCTAGCCTCCCTTGAGGACAGCAAGAAGTACCTGGCCGAGGCGATCGACCACCTAAAGGCCGTCAAGCCCGAGGACATCAACGGCAAGGAGGGTCAGGTCGTGGCCGCCCAGATGGGCACCGGCGAGGTCAACATGAAGGCCCTCGACTACGTCTTGGGTTACCTTCAGCCCAACGTCTACTTCCACCTTACCACCCTCTACGACCTTCTACGGTCCAAGGGTCTCGAGCTCGGCAAGAAGAACTACATCCAGAACTTCATCAAGCTGGCTTAAGAAAACTGGGAACAGGGATAAATAAAAGTTAAAAGTAAAGTAAAAGGTTATATAAAATAGCTAGACTCAATAGACGGTTGCGCTACACTCGCTGACTTCATTCATGTTGTGAGATCAAAAGGGTGAATCTGATGCATTTGAGATGTCGCCAAGTCGCTTTACCGTGCTCTCTCACAGTTCCTAAACGCGCGGGCTATAATTTGCAGATATAGTAAATGACTTAAGTAATAAGCACACAACCCTATTCGTCGGCCGGGGCTGGTAGTGCTATTTTAACTGGTATGCTCCCTATACCCCGGGCAGTAGCCTCCTCCAAGATCGCCGCCGTAGAGGCTGCTCCCACTCTACTCACACCAGTCAGCATGGCAATAAACAGCTCATCCAGCGAGCGAATGCCACCGGCGACCTTGATCCGGATACCATTGGTGACGGTCGCCTTCATCAACCGGAGACGGGCCAACATCTTGCCCTGACGTTCATAAGATCTGCCGGGCTGCAAGAAGAAGACCGTCTTGACGAAAGCCACGCGGGCAGCGGAGCAGATCAAGCAGATGCGGGAGACGTCCCTATCCGACAGGTAGTCGTTGTCGAGGACGACGTTCAGCGCCGCGCCGCGCTTCACGACGGCCTCGTTGACGGCGCGGATCTCCTTGCCCACATAATCGAAGTCGCCGCTTCGCACCTTGCCTATGTTGACCATCATGTCGATCTCACGCGCCCCGTCTTCTACTGCTTGCTCGGCCTCGAGGACTTTGATTTTCGTCGTGTTGATACCGTACGGGAAGCCGACGACGGCGCTGATCAGCACGTCCGAGCCCGCGAGCACTTTTTTGCCGAGGGGAATGCTGTATGGCTTCATGCAGGCGGTCGCGACGTTGAACCGCTTGGCTACCTCCAGACCATCTCGAATCTCGTCGTCTGTCAAGTTGGGGTGTAAGAGCGAGTAGTCGATCATTTTGGCGATCTGCGGTAACGTAACAGTGATGGTAGTAGGCGCGATCATTGTGGGCGATGTCGACTCTCCTGTTTGCTGAAGATGTAGTGAGCAAGGCTGGCTATTTTATCATTTTCAGCTCAGCGGGAGTAACAAGCTGAAGAGGACGCGGGGTTTCGACGGCGGAATGCCGATATGTGGACAGCCTGAGAATAATAGAGCAGGTTTTCTTCGCTGGGTAGACAAGTTGGAACAGCTAAAGTATAAATTGCCAACTGGTGCAAGTTTTCGTGTAGTCTTGGTTGGCTTTTGGAGGATTATGCATTAGATTAGACCGACACCTTCAATGTGTCTCGCACACTCAGGAGGTCTTAGGCAAACGAAGAGGAATTATAATCTTCTGATGCGTAAGACTAAAAGTGCTCAGAAACGGCTTCTGTACTCGTGAAAATCTTCATATATCATGCCCATTGTTGCTGCCAATCAAACCAGTTCATCGATGTTCCGAAGTCAAAATTGCCTTCTAGCGCAGCATCAACAGCTCCTAAATCAAACTTCGGGTCGAAATGTCCAAATAAGTCTAGATCAGGGACGGCATCAAATAGCGTCCACTCGCTATTCGCTTCTGTAACGTCGTATGCAAAGTCTAGGACCCGAGTCTCCTCCGGTTGTGCCTGCGACCGCTCACCCTGTGGTACTGGCTCGACTCTCTTTGAGAGATCTGTCAGCCCATTCTCTTGAGCGAGCGATGCGACCGCCTTGTCCATCTCGTTGAGAACCTGCTCTGCCATGGCTACCATGGTTTTCGACTTCCAAAACATGTCGTCCATCGATTTCAACAGGAGTATGTTCTTTCGAAAAGCCTGTTTACCGCGATTCCTAAACATGGGGACCTTACTGTGCCGCATTTTCCTATATGACACGCTAAGAGACAGGGAGACCGCGTACGGTATAAATGGCATATATGAAAGTTGTCCGGCAAACTCCTCGCTAATTATTGACGTGATCCGATCTGCCGCCAAAGATCTTCGGCTGTTCGTCGCGGGGTTGGGCAGCGTAGATGACGCTAGGTCAGCTGGCGACTGGGCCGACAATATGGCAACTGAGTGATAAAATACCTCCAGTGAAGCTTGATATGAATTAGCAGCTTGTCCTCTGTTTTCTCTATGCATCGAACTTACCGAGACAAGAGCTCGTCATCCTTAATGCCTCCGCATCCAGGACCATCTGCTCGAATATGGGTAACTCGATGAGAACAGGTTTACTAGGCCGAGTTCCAGGACGGTATAAGCCAATTACTTTATCCAGTAGAGTAATGATCATTAAAAGAAGGCGGAAAGGGGGCGCCTGTGCACGGATGCAATCATCTATATCCCAGCCAACGTCTCGTTCGTGTATTAAACAAGCCCGGCCGTAGAATGCGCTTGTAATGCGATCAAGCGCCCATAAGCAGCAGAAAATCGTCCTGATCATGTCTCTCTTCTGATGCCCGTCGTCTACCGCCATCTGAAGGCCAAGTGTATGCATTTGATGAACAGCGCGACTATTTAAGAGGGCCGGAATATCAGCTTCTTCAGCATTCGTGGGTTGTGTGTATAGCGACAAAGCAGCTGACAAGCGAGTGAGCCAGACTCGATCCGTCACAACTCCCGCTTCCAGTGTTGTCAAAACAGAGTTGGAGAGGGAGGCGCAGAATTCCTGGCGGGAGAGGAGGGGTCCGTTAGGACTCGTCCGAAGGTGCTGACCAGCTTCCGGGTCGCTGGCAGCTGCAAGGCTGATAACCTGCTGAACAAGGATGTCCGTTGGTTCATCTGGTTTGCTGGACACTGATGGATCTTCAAAGATGGGAAATAGAGGGTTCATCTTCTCAAAATAAATACGTCTTAATACCGCATAGTCGGATGCCGGAGCGCGGCACGGTAGACAGTGATTCCACAGATACGACTTCAACATGTCTTGAACCGCCTGTCGCGAAGACGACTGGACACTCGGAACGCTCAAATTTTGTATACTTGTGCGAGGAACAATAGGGGCCTGCCAAATACCAAGGCCGCCGGGTGCTGAGACGTCACGTTTAGAGCATAGGCTGGTAGCCTCCATCAGAATTGCCTCTGGGTTTAAATCACCGTAATATGTTGAAGAATGGGTCTCTCCGCGCTTATCTTGCTCCCCATTCTGAACGACGACGGGAGAAGATAGAGCTGTGTCGCCGGTGGAAAGGCCCGGAGTTGACACATGCGTTTTACTACTCCGATTGCCGGGTGAAGGTTGCGAAAGTTGCGACCGCTCCGCCGCCGATGAATTGTCGGGCGACCGAGCGGAAGACGGATCGCCGTGCACTTTCGGATCTGTGTGAATGCATCGCTTTTTCCGGCGACGGCACTTTTCACAGGCATGTGCGACTTGTTTTCGCTTGAGCGGCAAGCCGGTCGTGTCTGATTCCACGAATTTGACCATGGCTTGACAACGGCAGAATTATATCTTCTTTAAGGTTTGACGGTGATGGAGCGGTATTCACCTAATTCGTCATCTCCGCCGTCTCTCCGATTCCATATGAGACGAATCGGGTAGGTATTCATTATACATATGAAAGGATCAAGAACACACACTGGCTGCAGAATACTAGACACAAAGAAAGCTCATGATTTACTATACTTTATCTAGTCCGCTCTATTGAGGACCCGTTTCGACCATCAACTCCGACACGACGGAGTTTCCGAAATAGGCTAATCCGCTCACTAACATTCTCTCATCGTGACGGCGTATCAGATTATCAGGTTTGAAAGTTTACTCGTGAGCAAGACTCCGACAATAGCCCGCTAATAATATTCATTTAATGATATTCATTTTATACTTCTCTCCAGGATAAGACGTATTTTCATGCTACTAGCGGCCCGACGTATTCCGTCATTAGTAGTACATGTAAGACCATGTCGGCGGTCATCATTCCGACCAGACACATCGCCCTCCATTACAGAGGCTATTCCGACATTACGCGTACGGAGTACAGACGACTAGCCGTACAGAACTACCGATACGGACCTAGCTATGCATACCTACCCGTGTGAAACTACCGATGAAAACGTACACGTACGAATCTAGCCGTATAGACCTAGCCGTACAGACTTATACGTATACCGCATTATCTGAGTAAATTCGACTGGTGCCAAGAGCATATGAAGACCTCTTATTCGTTTAAAAGTCTGGGGTAACTTTAGTGTTGTTTCGATTCTGACCAATTTATGCGATAGATCTGCGTGTAAGGACTAGCAAAAGTTTTAGAGATCTGCTTATACGAACTAGCTAGAATTTAGAAAGGCTAAGAAACCTTTATATAGGTACTTAAGCCTTGCTAGTCCGTACCCGTCTCTAGAGCCCTTGCTAGTCCCGTATGGGTAGGTATGTAGTAGAATTCTTTTATATGTTTGGATCGCGGTTTGTTGAGTCTAAGAAACGTGTGGCACATCATATAAAAGTGGGTGGGGCACGGAAAGGACAGTATTCCATGTTCTTGCGTACACGCAAGCTCACTTATCATGGCTTTCCTAATACAGCTGGTATGCTCATGTCCTAATAAGCCCTTCAACCCGCACACCATAAGCGGGGTGCTCCGTCACAATGTGTGTATATATATCCTTATAATCCGTCTTCATCTAAGGGCCATATCCAATATCATCTTCCTATCTAACCCAACGATCTTGAAATCCAGTTCTGTACTCCACATAACCGCAATAGCTTCCAATATGCACCAAACTAAGAGAGAAGGCAGTATTGCTGATTCTTTTGCATCGTTATCTGGTGGGAGTAAACCGCTACCACAACGCTTTCTCGATCTGAAGAGATCGTTGGTGGCCGGCCATGAAGACCAGGTCACCGAAAGCTGGCAGAGACTCCTTACTCAGCTAAAACAGGAAAACAGAATCCTCGCAAAAGAAGGCTCTGGAGTCATTCCAAGCCTGCAATTCGCAAATCTTGAGGAAGATCTTACGAAACTACGCTCAGAAATCAAGAAGAGGGGTGTTGTTGTCATCAAGGGTGTGATACCCGAGGATGAAGCCGCCTCATACAAGAGTGATCTTGAAGAATATGTCAGACAGAATCCATCAACGACTGGTAAATTCCACCACCCACACCCTTTCCCAACATTTCTAACGCCAGAAGCAGCATGGCCACAGGACAACCCTCAAGTATTCGAGCTGTACTGGTCAAGCCCTCAAATCCGTGCACGGGCACATCCAAATCTCTTAAAGGTGCAAACCGAACTCATGAATATCTGGCAGATTTCGAACCCTGAGAGCTCCATCTCGCTGTCGCAGACTCTTGCCTATGCAGATCGTCTACGAATCAGACAACCTGGTGATACAAAATTCACCTTGGGCCCCCACATTGATGGAGGCAGCGTCGAGCGGTGGGAGAAGCATGGTTATGGGCTCGGTGGCGTTTACAACAAGATCTTCGAAGGGTCGTGGGAGGAGTACGACCCATGGGATGCCAGCACCAGAGTCAACGCCAATATGGACAACTACAACGGACTCGGAGCATGCACGATGTTCCGCATGTTCCAGGGATGGCTAAGCATGAGCCATACCAAAGCTTTTGAGGGTACTCTACTGGTGAATCCCCTGATCCAACTGTCATCCGCGTACTTACTGCTCCGCCCATTCTTCAAACCCATCAAGGGGAAAAACGATGTATCCACCGAAGAATACTTATCAGTAGATAACTGGGTGTTCGCTGGCTCTGAGATGACGAGCGAGCTACAAGGAGCAACACCAGGCAAGGGACAAGAACTGAATAATGACCTCCACCCACACCTTGAGCTTGAAACAAGTATGGTGCACGTGCCTGAAGTCAGCCCAGGTGATTTTGTCTTGTGGCATTGTGACAGTGAGTCTTGGCTTTCATCCATCTAAATGCTGCAGAACTAATATGATAACTCAGCTATTCATGGCGTCGACAAAGTCCACCAAGGGCAGTCGGCCTCAGGTGTGCTTTACATCCCAGTATGCCCCGTTACCGAACAAAACGCGCAATATCTTATGCGCCAAAGAAAAACTTTCTTGGATGGCACTCCCGCTCCAGATTACCCTGGCGGAGTAGGCGAATCACAACATCTTAATAGGCCGACGGAGTCCTATCTTCGAGCGCATGCTGAATCTTATGGCTTACAGGCTTTTGGCTTTGAGAAGATTCCTACGGCGGAATCAGACAGTCCTATGTCTAGGGAAGTTATAAGAAAAGCAAACGAGATCCTGGGGTTCTAGCGGTTACACGCAAAGTTATGTTCCCATTGACAATTGGGTGGGTAACAGAAAAGAGCAAGAAAAAAATATCTACGTACATGGGAGTCAGAGAAACAATAAAAACTCCCTCTTACTGAATGAAGCCATTCTTTCTACCATGGAATATTCAATGATAACAATTATGGTTGGATTTATTTTCAGGAATTCTAAGCTACTCATGATGTAACTTCGAAACAGTTATCACCTGTCTGTCATTTCTTAAAATATCAAAGTAATCACTTCATGTAGTTTAATTTTCCTTCTGCGATTTTCATAGCTGAAAACCCCGATTGGTGAAATCTAACTCTGTTGCAATAATTCCGTAAAGGTATATATATCCATGGTCTTCAAGTGGGCTTCGTCAAGCCTCTACCCCTATCTGAATCCAAGTGGACACCTTGCAGAAAGGCCAAAAAATAGACCTCTCGATCGGGGAATCGAACCCCGGCCACCTGCGGATTATATCTATACCATCATCAATGGCGACTTATAGAATGACAAGCAGGTATCCTGACCACTAGACCAATCGAGACGATTTCGCATGACTAAGCTTATCACGATTAGGGTCTATAATCGCCATCCCGGGGGAAGCTGACTTTCAATGTTAGGTATGATTTTATTTACGGTACTTGCTGTTCCTTAAGAATGATAGAAAACCATCATGCTTCTTATTAGAATTGCATGATAATACACCATACACTCGAATCCTACCTTCCACCTTCATTTGGTGGCAGTATGTTCTGAGCATTACGAAAAACTAGACATCCACATAAGACTACTACTACCCGTATACATTTCTCACAGATTGCAATAATCTGATATTACGCAGCATTCCCCATAACAAAATGGCAACATGCCTTGGTGAAATTACGGTTCTCATGTGCGACTAATTGTCCTACGTATCTCCCTAGCGATTACTGCTCAGACCGGGATCTTGCTGTTATAACCTTTCAGTATTCGGTTATGGCTTCAGTTCAATAGGGTAGGAAAACAGAGCACCCCAACGGAGACGGAACCTTTGCGCACCGCAATGTCTCAGGCGATGGCAATGTTCATACTTATAGGAATTTCAACTAATAAATGGGGCGGTTGCGCTGGTGTAAAAGTCTTGTGGCACATTTTCTGGTCATGAGGTGCTGGAAGATGTGATAGCCTACGCATTGAAACGCAATGTTGAACAAATCCATCAATCCAGCCTCAGTCACAAGTAACATGGGGGGACAAAGACGATCTCATTAGGCGAAGAGACGTAAGCTGAAACACTCCCGTCTCGGGGCGTCACACCGTGTCCCCCGACGCCGACGATGACAGCAACGCGCGCAATACTGTTGTCGATCAATTTGCTGCTACGACCATGGATATTATATGTAAATGGCGTGTCGTGATACTTACCTACTTTAAAAAATCAGGCTTATGCCGATTGCACGCGGGTGGCCAATCAATCAGCCGGACAGGCTAAGGCGACGCGGCACGGATTATATATGAGAACAAGATAGACGGATAAGGCAAGTCTAATGCTCAGGGGGATTTGCTGAATGAGGCGAACAATTTGTTTGCCAGCAAGCCAGCATGCCATACAACCCTGACCCCCACCATCAATAACTTATTGCATGCCAGATCACATCACAGCAGATCAGGCACCAACTGCCTAATTCTTCGTCGGATATAAGCAGTGCTGGCGGCACTCTGCATTCTAACTGGGCATTATCATGGAAAATTATTATCCTAATGCATTGGGATCGTTCATGATACGCCGCCATGAGTCCACTCCAAGAGGGGTTCCCCTTGGTCGGCCTTCATGTGCTTTATGAGCTAGAAAAGAGCGAAAACACGCTTGTTGAGTAGGTTGATTTCTTGTTACTCCGTTGTCTAGATATGCATAAGCTTACGACTCTCTGTTAGCGTTGTCTTCATCCATGGCTTAGGGGGACATCCAATATTACAAAGCTGGCAGTGCGATGAAAGCGTATTAGCATCTACTACTCGAGCAAAAACCGAGCTGCTCGAGCGTGATGAATCTTGGAAGCTGCTACTTAGGAGAACGCGATCCGCAGAGAGGAAACGTCGATCAGCTACCGCTTCACGGAATAACGCGCGGCAGTCTGAGCAGAATGCGTCCTCTCCATTCTTCTGGCCGCGTGATCTATTGCCTCTGCTTTGTCCGGAGGCGCGGATCATTACTTGGGGATATCATGCTCTCCGCCGTGGCGATGAACCGGTTACTACTCAGCCCGATTTCTCTTTTCACGCAAAGGACCTTCTCCAGGAGCTTGTAGGTCTTCGGAATAGTACCAATGTGCAACAAAAACCCTTGGTTTTTGTCGCGCATTCCCTTAGTGGGATTATTGTGATGGAGGTGAGTTTGTGGACACAGCGTCACATGCGGAAATACTAATAATGGGAACTGTCTGTAGATGCTGCGTCAGGCTGAGTTGAGTAATACACAAAATGAACAGGAGATTCTAAGCTCTACGGCAGCCGTCATGTTCTTTGACTGTCCGCGCTGGACTATGAAGGACGAGCCGCTAGAAGACGCTGCGGTGATAATGGCAGAGGCGTCTTTCGACGGCAAAGCAGAGAGCTCAGCGTTCTCTGCTCTGTGTGGCGTGAATAATCCTAAATGGGACGAAGCACAGGATGCGTTTATTCGTTTATCGTACCATTTCAACTTTGTAGTTAAGACATATGAGGAGAGGCAGTGTGATACAGAAAGGTCAATTGTAGGTCATACACTGTCTTGAGTAAATAATTGGAAACGAGCTTACGTATCAGACTAGAACAGTTATACCAAGGGGAGTAAGCTTGGGGGCGTGAGAAAAGATGCAGAAAGCTTATCTGTTCACCGTCACACAATGCCAAACTTCAATTCAGCGAGTGATATCGATTTTGAATCACCGACGAAAATTATCCAGGATATCGTGAGGGACGAGAAACTCAAGGTAGCATTGCGTCGTCAAATCCCTATTCATAGCCGTTGCTGATGAGTAATTACAGCATCGAGTACCCATTGTTAGAGAGATAAGTACGCAATTACGACACCCTTGTTCTTGATACATAGACTAAATCACATTAGACTGCTTGCAGCGACTCAGACGTGGCCGCGTTGGGTGTAGAGGCTCCCGGTCAGCTCTTAAGGAGACTTCGCTGACTACATGCAAACGAATATGCAGTACGAAGGAGTTTTCCGATTGGTATCGTCGCCAGGGTGGTAGCAACGAGCAAATACTCTGGCTGACGGGTGCTCTAGGCTCGGGTAAGTCGACCCAGTTACAACATATTCGCTGCCAAATGGAAAAGCAATGGAAGCCTGCTACAACCTCGATTATATACTGCACTGCAGAGAGCCAAAGTCTCGACCAAAGCATTCTGTCAGATCCAAGGCTGGGAAATATGCGTTCGATCATGACAATCCGCTCCCTGGTCTCTCAGCTCTTTGTACACGACCCGAATCTTCGCGAAAGACTTTCTAGTGTGTACGAGGGTGATATCACCGATTTAGATCTGACTCGATTCTTTCTCGATGAGTATATCATGGGAAAGCCTCGGACGTTGGCAAGAAGGACGTTCATATTAATCGACACGGAAAATATTTGCGACGATGAATATATCCGGGAACTCTTGTATTGCCTATGCCTCATGGCTCGGAACTCGAATTTCAGTGTGTGTCTAGCCAGTCGACCAATTAGCGAACCAATCCCAACCAATATAACTCAGTTACAACTCGAAGATTATAACTTCGAAGATATTGAATGGTTAGTACAGACCCGTCTGAGGACAGATTGGGAGCAGCGGTCTTTCGCTGTGAGAAATATTACCGAGAAGGCTGGATGTAGTTTCTTGTGGGCACAACTTGCGACGAACCTTCTCAACGAAGTTATCGATGGTGGTGATGGTAGAGGAACGTACGACCTCGTGGACAAAGCACTAGGGGAGCTTCCCACAGATATTTATGAGCTATATGAAAGGATCTTGGGAACCCTCTCATTAAAAGAAAAAGCGGATGCTACGGTAGTCATGCGATGGGTTATGCTGTCACCGGAGCCTATGAATCTCAATGACCTGCGAATGGCAGTCCGCTTGAGCCGCACGAGTTTTATGCTCTGCTACGATCCTCAAACCGCATTGGATGTTGGAGTACCTTGGTCAATGCAAGAGCTACAGAAGACGGGCAAGCATTTCGATACACCGTCCCAATTTTACCAGTGGCTTTGCTCCCGGACATGCGGTCTCCTGGAGGCGAGGCCGTCGGATGCGGAGGGTAAGGCGCAACAGTCGCTAGGACTTCAGCATATTTATCCCATCAATGACTCCGTCAGATCGTTCTTCTTATCCGGGAGGGGATTTGCTGTCTTATCATTAGGACGAGCGCCGACCATACCGCCCGGCCACAAGATGGTCGACCTCTGCCACTATAGCCTCCTCCGAACGATCTTAGTATACCTGAACACATCTGATCTGTCGCCCCTGGTGAGCGGGAATCATTCTCCGGAACCGAAACAGAGCGCCTCACCACTAGAGATGTCACCCGCATGGCAGCGGAACGTAAGGGACCAGCGCAATCTCATCCTATCATCGTATCCATTCTTAGGATATGCGGTCGACAACCTGTTATACCACCTACTATCCCCACGACCCCTTCGATATTTTCTCCCTCAACAGGCTATATTCAACACATTCGCGTCTAATGACTGCCGGATATGGCGACGTTGGACGGCACTTCTGGGCGAGACTGATGCTTTGGCGATTCTCACGAGATGTAAATCCGCTGAGGCACTGTTGCAGCCTGAGTTTGGGGCGTCGTTCCGACTGGAGAGAGTATTTCGTGCGGTAAATAAGATGACGACTAGCGACAGTTGGTTCTTACCTCGTAAAAGCGTGGAGCTTCCTCCCCTTCACGGACCTCAGAAATCAGAGGAAGATCAGGGTGCTCGGTCGAAATTCAACACGGCGTCGAGTCTTTCCTTCCTGTCCTTCTCATCACGCGCGACTCAACGAGTATCCAGAGGTACCCTGGTCACCACCGGAAGAAGGTAGAATTTTAATAGTAACGAAAAGGCCAATTTTGTATGATTAGATGAATAGATATGATTTATCCGCGTGCATATAGTACAGTATAGTCTGATACCTATCTCAGAAGTCAATGGATCATGTCGAAGATCTGCACCAGGTAGGTAATAGGTAATACACCGACATCTCACTAAGCTAGCGTCCACATTGTATACTATAGTTGGAATTGTAAGACGATACTATTCGTTCTCAAGTGAGATCTCTTAGACATGGTGAAATTTCAAGAAAGCGCCAATTCAATCAATGAGGGGGGTTCCGACATGAGAATCAGTTAGGTACAGATAGCGCTGGTGGGGCACTTAGCCAGTCATGGATTAGCGCATGCTAACGCTAACCCAGCAACACCAGGGGTCTTACCTCTTCCATACAGCAGACAGGGCTTGCTAGCTTGCGGTGAAGGCAGAAGAAGGATGGGGCATCAATAGTTAAACCTAAGGTAGAAACATTTGATGCTCATCACCAAAACCCTCAAGCTCTCCCCTGTTTGCCGGCTCTGATGCCTGTCGGATAGTCTAACGGTGTTCGATTCTAAGTGAATACCTAATCTACGATTCAAGTTGCCTTATCAGGCAGTTATTCTACTCATACAAGTACTTACATATCGCGACTTCACTAACATACCACCACATAAGGTACTTAATTATACTGATAGACGATACCAAATCCGCATCATGACCTTCATCTCTCCGTATTTGCACACCAGCCCTCGAAATCAACCCCAACGCCTACTCCTAGTTTAAGCCTACGTGCTTCGTCGTCAGTCCGGGTCGCATATCGCATGCGGGACCCGATGTTCCACTCTTAATACAGATCAGATCCGAGCACATCGTCGTAACCGCGCAGAGTTTATAGGCCTTCCTCAACCTTAGGTTTTATACATCACGCACCGCATACCTCAACTTGCACTGTCATAGTGCTTCAACGTTTCTATACACGTTTCGGCCCGCGAAACGTGCACATATCTACCCTCGACATATAAAACTTTGTATTATCCTGGCTGTAAAAATCAGTCTCGATCGATACTGTCTGTCCTACGAAGCCCGATTGCCCACGAGGCCACCTTGACCAGACCACGCCCTGTCCGCGAATGAGCTTGGTATAGCTAGACCACTGTCGCTATTTGGCCATGGAAGAGGGCGAAACCCATGGCGCTGGCCAGCAAGGTCACGCTGAGGTGGAACAAGAGTCGACTCAGCATAAGCGCTCGCATTCGCACCCCGACGATAGCAGCTTCGTCGAGTTCACCAAGCTCGAACCCGAGTACGATTATCATGCCGACGACTCTCTGACAGAGGAGGAACACGTCCGGGCTCACCTGCAGGACGTCGAGTCGAGCTTTATGCCGCCCGCCTCTCCCACAATCCAAGTGACCGGTCCAGATGCTGGCATCGACGATACCTACCTCTTCGACGTCGCGCCCAAACAACCCCCCACGCCGTCCTCTGTAGCCCCCGCGCAGCCACAAGGACAATTGACTTCGCAGGCTGCTCCAATATCGATGCCCGAAGACCTCGACGCCAATCAGCAGCAAACACGCGAATCCCCCGCGCTCACTACTCCAGCCGAACCTGCGACCCCCGCTTCTGTGACCTCTGGCTTCTCTCCAGCTCAATTGAAGAGCTCATTGGTACACGAACCCCAGTCTGCCAGCGTCTCACATAACGGTGACGGTGACGGCGACGGCGACAATGTCAATTCCGCTAATACTACCAATTCTACGTTCACCACCGAGAACCTGTCTTCTCCTACGCCTGCTATTGCTGCCCGTGCCGCATCGAGAGCTGCCGCCATTGCCAATAATGCTACAGTCTCTAGACGCTCTAGTGAACACGACGATGACGAAATGCTAGTCCAGGAAACATCCAACAAAGAGGATGCCAAGGATGATGTACCATTCTCGACTGGCGCTCCTACTCCAAATCATAGCGGCTCAGATGTAGACGAGAATCCACCGTCAACTGATGCTGGAGCCACGCCAGGCAACGCCCTCAAGGTTGAGAAGCGCCCCAAGTATCTGCGCAGTAGGAATGCGAGTCAGCGCTCTTCCGCCTCTTCTTTCCTCACCAGTGATGATGTTGAAAGTGATGGTACTGTTGGGGCTGACTACGCCCTTCAGTCTGGAGGTGCCGCCCCTGCCTTTGGTTTGACACGCGGCGCTAGCAACGAGCTTTCTCGGTCCCTTAGTATGGGAAGCATGGCGTCCGGTTTCGACGACAGTCTCGATCCTTTGCGGGGCGGGCCGCTTGAGCCTTTGGAAGAAGTCGAGAGCCCAGTACAAGAACATCCGGCCGACACGCTAGCCACCCCAAAGGCGAAGAAGGGTCCCCTGAACGCATTTACAGACACCGTCATTGCGCGGCATGTGCGCAATGTCGAAGTACCTGAGTCTCTTGCTAAGGAATACCAAACGAAAGGAGGCTTGTCTACGCCACTACAATCGAGTCGCAGACTCGCCGACTACACCCCGGCGCCAAGCACCGCTGCACGAGGCGGGAGGAACATGACTTTGAAGGAGCAATCCAATACTATCGAACGGCTCTCCAAGGAAAACTTCGACCTTAAGCTCAAGGTCATGTTCCTTTCTGACCGGTTGGACAAACTCTCCGAAGAGGGTATTAAGGAAATGATCTCGGAGAATGTCGAGTTGAGAACATCGTTGGCTGTCATACAAAGGGATAATAAGATGCTGAGACGTCGAGTCAAGGAACTTGAGAAGCGATACCACGATGATGAAGGTCGTCCTAGCACCGCGCGGAGCGCATTTTCATCTGAGGGGAGAGAAACTCCGACTTTCGAGTCAAGCGCACAGGCTAATGAGGAGGAGATCATTATACTACGCGAGCAAATCGAAGACTACGTACGCGAAATTGAAAGACTCCGGTCAGAAAATATGGCCAGTGAACTAGAAAAGAGGAAGCTGGTAGAAACAGTCAAGACCATGGGAGACAGAGTTACCGAGCGTGTAGGGGATAGTCTAGGAAGACAGGAAGAAGCAGAAGTCTGGAAAGATCTTCTCGAACAAGAGACAGCGCGCCGTGAACAAGCCGATGATGACAATCGGAAGCTGCGGGATGAAATTTTCGCACTGAAGCAAGAGATGAATGGATCGCTACCTGTGGGCGGTGCCTTGCATCATACAACTAACATTTATAACATCTCCAGAAAACCAAGGCAGACTTCGCCTTCACGGTCGCGCCCGGTCTCTAGCTTTTCTGGAGAAGCGGATCAGGCCAATTCCATGAGCCAGTCATCGACATTAGTTGAAGAACTCCGCCGGGAGAGCGAGAAGCTGCGGCATGAAAATGCTGAACTGCGTAGGGAAGTTGGCGCGCAGACTTCGATGCTTACCTCCCGCCATCGTGAGAAAGAAAGGCTGTACCAAGAGATTGAGGAGCTTAAGCTAGCTCAACGACGCGGAGGGCCGGCACCTTCAACTCTCGATAGCCTTCTGGATCGATCGGCATCACGGGTCAATCAAATTCGCCCTATGTCGAGAGGCAGTGGGCGATCTCAGATTACATCAACTATGGATGAGCAAGATCGAGAGGACTTTGAAAATAAAATAGCCGAACAGCGCGATAAAGTGAACGAAGTAAAGTTCAAAAACCAGGAACTTCAGCGAGAACTCGACTCTTGCATGGCAGACTTTGAAGAAGCAGTGGAGGCCAAGAGACAGGCAGAAGAAAATGCGATGGCCATCCAGGATGAGTTGGAGAATACGATGAATGATCTAATGACCATCCAGGCGGAACGGGACGAAGCCCTGCAGGATCAAAATGTCTGGGAGACCAAATTTGCGGATCTTCAGGAAGAAGCCCAGGGACTTGTGAATGAACTAGAAGCAGAGGTTGACCAGAAGATCGATGAGATTCAGCGACTAGAAATGGATCTTCAAGATCGCTCGGACAATTTCGAAGCCCTTCAAGATGAGATGCGCAGTATGACTGAGTCCCTCATAAGGCTCGAGGATGAACAGACGAAGACACAAAGGAGGATCGAGCAGCTTGAACAAGAACTAGCCGACTCAGGAAAAGAACTCGAGGATCTCGAGAACCAACTCTTGGAATCTAATGAGAAGGCGCAGCGACTGAGCGTGCAGCAAGAGTCCAGCCAAGGCGAAATCGCTTTCTTGCGGGAAGAACAAGAAGGGGACAAGATACGCATTGGTGACCTGGAAGCCGCGCTAGCCAATGCCGAACAGATTATCACAGAAGAGCGTGATCGTGCCAAGGAGCTCGATCAACGGCTCGCTAATGAACGCAAACAACGGGAGTTGATTGCCAACCGCGAGAAGGAAGAGGTGCAGCAAATCGTCAACGATCTCAATCGTGAGGCATCTGCCGCTAAAGAGGAGGCTAGGATCCTCCGGAAGAGCCTTGGCAACAGGGAAGTAGAGGCGACGCAGTGGAAAGAGAGGCTCGTAGAACTAGAGAGTAATTTGCGAGAAGCTCTAGGGGACTTGAATGGAACCCGGTCAAGTCTGTTACAGGTAAGAGGCCTATTTAGTTGCTCGTGTTTGAAGAGTGTGAGACTAATTTACGGCTAGTCCATCGCCACGCTTCAGCGTGAACTCGAGACTACCGCCCGTGAGCTCGACACCACCAAGAGCTCCCTTTCAGAAAAAGAGCGCATTATCAAGCAACGCGACAGTCTGCTTGAATCACATGCTCTCGAATCTCGGAAGCTTGGAGAGTTGCTTGAGAAGGAACGTCAGGCTCATCGTAATACAAATAATCAGTTCGAGACTTTCCAACGCACTCATCAGCACGTGACCCGGACAGTTACCAGCCAAGATTCGCGCATCATAGAGCTCGAAGCTACTCGGGTATCAGACAAAAAGAAAATAAATCACCTAGAATCCACATTTAAGGAACAGCTTGCTGAGCGTAACAATCTGCTCTTGGTGTTATGGACACGTCTTTCCGCAATCTGCGGATCCGATTGGACGCATAACAATAGCTTGATTAACGGTCGGGCGTTGCCGTCCATCGAGTCTATATCGACAATGCTTCCCGGCTTTAGCAAGAACCTCTTGGCGGCCATCAAAATGATCGAGTCTTTACTAGGCAACTTCCAAGCTCGCATCAAGTCCGTCGAGCGCGAACTTTGGAAAGAGTACCAGGCACTTGAAAGCAACCTGGAAGTACGCACCAAGAAACTGGAGCGGCTTGAGGCCATTGTGCGATCCGGTGTCGCCAACGGGAACTATGACGCCCAGACAAGACTAGCCCAATTAGAGACAGCATACCGCACCCTTAAAATCGACCACGCAACGCTTCAGCGTGCCCACGACGCTCGCAACCGGGGCGGAATCTATCCCGATCGTGTTCTCACAAAGCAATCGAGCGGAGAACTGATCGAGGGAGGAAGTCCTTCGCCATTGGTACCTACAGGTCCGCATGGACGTGAGTCAAAGCTCCCTCGCAGCAAAACCACCCATCTCGATTCGACCACTCAAAGAAGCGCAGTCAGTAGCCTCACTCGGAGCTCCTCGAGCACATTAGTACCCGATTCGGGACGCATGAGTTCTTCACACGGCGATCCGGGCTCTGGGTCGGGGATCGAACATAATCAATGGATGCTCAGGCTGCGCCAACTCGAGCATAAGCTGCAGGAAGAACGAGAGGCCAGAGTCATGGATCGAACGCAAGCACGGCAAAGGATTCAGGACAGCGAGCGACAAAATGCTGAGCTTACTGCTGAGCTGGTTCGCGTTAGGAGGAAAGCGGAGTAGAAGAAGCCCTTGTCAGGAATGCGACGACTCAAAGACGAGGTTTGGGAGTGGATTCAACGATGAAATGAAGTATCGGTTATAATCACAAATATCACGGAATGGCTGGCGCAACGATGTACCAAATGGCGACGGGTTACGTAGATTTTTATTAGCGCGGCGTCTAGAGAATTTTCCGTTCGAAAACGAAGGACATGGTCTTTTGTCTTGAGAGGGACTTGTTTCTCTCTCTGTATGGACGGCGCATTATCTATTTGATGGTGGAAGAGGAGTTAGCTGGACGATGATGTATGTATGTATGGATGGGAGAGAGACACAGCGGCCTTCACCAGGCGCCCCCTTATCCTTGAGATGAATGATTGATGAAATGATATATTACTATCTATGTATGCGACCAATATTCTCTTGTTCTCATATATTTGGCTCCGCATGATTGTGACTACGTATCATTTCAACTCCAGGAAAAGGATCTGCTTGTCTCTACTATGTCTATATTGTGTATTCGTTGTGCTTACCTCCTTAGGTAAGGTGACAAAGTCTGTGAGCTCTGGTAGTTATAAAGTATCCCTTGACTTTTTCACCGAGAGCTTGGTACCGGAAGAATTCGTCGTGTGTTCCATCACAGTTTCTCCAAAAGTTCTCACGACCCACGCATCTAGATATAGCAACAGCGTATAAGACCCCTCCCTTTGGTGCAAGCCTTTTAGCCCTTTATATCATCCTTTGTTACCGCTGACCATCTTATTCACTGATAGCTTTGAGACGCACGGCCGCGACGAAGCCCACGCCGTATAATATATCATACTCATGTCCATTGCTGCTGATCTCGCTTTACGCAGACATATGTATGTAAGTTCCGGTTCTGCTCCTTCACACTCAGCCCACGGCGTCTTACTGCGTATTTAGTTGACTCCGAGATAGCAGCACAGGCTCCATTGAGGGGATTAACCGGGTTGCGCAGTATCTAGGATCGAGCAAGTCGAACTTAGGCTACGCTCGTGAGATTGTGGTTTCGGTCTCCAGAATAACGTACTGGAGTTCCATATGTTCAACATATGCCGGCTAGTTCAATACGCGGATATAAGTCCGGACCCAGACCGTATGTCGCGGAGGGTAGCATGGCAAGAACTCAGTAAGGTTGTCACCTGAATGCTTGGTTTTCGGGACGGCGTGTGCTTCTTTCTACTATAGACTATAGATGAGAATAACACCCACGCCGGAGATAACTCAATGTCTCGGCCATATTATGCATGATTTGGCCCGAGATCTGTCAGTGTTCTTGTTGGCGGTAAGCATACCTAACTACTTACCCGCACCTCGCTGTCTACGATACTAGCTAAGTAATCACCTATGGGGAATCTGGATAGACAATTACGAATTTTCCTTATGATTGATTGGCTCTTTCTAAGATCAGAAGATCAAGATATGCCTAACCTCAGCGCAGATCGGCAGCAACGTCAGATCAAGGGTGGTGGTTACGCTCGGTGAGCCGGGGCCCATATATAAACGGGCCGCGATTTTAAGGCAACTAGGTATCTCACGCCCTATTTTGTCAAAGTGATAATAGCTTGTTCTCCCAATGAGTTATGGGTTGTCTATTCTAGTAATTCAAGTATCTCAGGATATTGATAGGGTTATTGACTATCGGCTGGTGATGTCTGGTATTGAGTCGAATCTAAACTTTCTGTTAGTTCTATGAAATGTGTATACAAGGATTTCCTTGTACTTTTAGAAGACATAGGCCACTATATAACAACATTGAATGCCGTTTGAGCTACTTATAAGAAGGCCGAAGCATTGATATATGGTCCAAGATGGATGATTTAATTCAATGACAAGAGACGCAGGTCTGTAAATGGTTGCAAGACGATAATGGTTCGCGGACGAGCTACTCCGCCGCAGTTGGGGGCCAAAATGCTGCCTAGGCGCTGGGGAACGGAGGCCTCTTCCCCAGTCTATTGCTGGGGTATGGTAGGGTCGTCCCGTCCCGGGCTCGGTCAAGGTCTTTCTTTTAGAGATAGAAAATCAATATCAAGTCTAATTAATAGCATACTCGAGAATTGTCTCATTGATTGCTACCTTTGTCGAGTCGTGTCGACCGTGCGATTGTCCGGGAATCATGGCCGATCACCATCACCTCGCCCGGCCGCAGGCACCGAGGCAGGGAAGCCGTCTTGCTTACGATGGCAACTCTCACCATATGCCGAGCAGGTATGGTCCCGAGCCGATAGTTTTTAATAACCCTATCCAATTCGACGACCCTATCTATTCCACATGTAGTACGCATGACTCCATCTGGTCAGACGCGAGCGTCGGACCCTTAGCACTTGGGGTCAGCGACGCCGTCGGCAAGTTCCCCGGTACCGAAGTCTCGGATCTCTCGTATCCTACGGGTCCGGCTTACATGCCCAGCACCGCAAGCTCTGTGACGGGAATGTCCACTGTTTCAAGGACATCCTCTGTTGGCTCGGTGTATTCGCCCGTTCTAACCGAGTTTACCTCCGAGTCTTGCCATGGCTCTGGCACACCGCGTGGTCCGAGCCCGCTGCGTCACTCGACAAAGGCGTCATCTGATGCGCCGGAGACGTCTGAGGGGCCTACGCCTATATGCAACAGTACTCGAGGCAAGGAGGGCCTTGCCGCACAGAAGTCGCTGGTCGCGCAGAGGTCAGGGCACTTGCATGTGTGTAATTGGGGCGGCAACGGATCATGTGAGAGCGGTTACTTCGCAACTCGAGAGGAGCTCAGCCGGCACGTCAAGATTGAACACCTGCTTGAGTGTCCTATCCCAGGTTGCACTGAAATAACGTTCGAGACTCGCAATCTTCTTGCTGTTCATATGGAATGGGATCATAGCAATAGCGATGACAGCACTGCGTGCCGTACAACTGACTTACTAGGAACTAATCTAGCTCCGCAACATGATGATTCTCCGGCGGAGAAGACAGTTGCCAACAAGACGAGTCCAGCCGACGACAGGAACCTCAAAATGGAGATGTCGATCGGAATTTCCAAGAAGAGGTGTAGGGAACAGTTGA
Organism: Xylaria cubensis; assembly: GCA_022385715.1. Classification (NCBI taxonomy): domain Eukaryota; kingdom Fungi; phylum Ascomycota; class Sordariomycetes; order Xylariales; family Xylariaceae; genus Xylaria; species Xylaria cubensis. The sequence continues at coordinate 668,502 of MU279013.1, read as the reverse complement.
AAACAGTGCTCGAGAAAAGATTACGGCGAGCGAATGGTATGTCGTGGCGTGTAAGCCATATGAGACGAGCTAATCCACCTTTAGGATTGAGAAGTGCGGACAGTCCAGGCACAGGTAGGAGTCGCACGCCGAAGTTGTTTGAGTCTGCCAATTTCCCAGTTATTTGGGAACATGGCGTTCTTCCATTTCTCATCGAGTTTATGCCGAAGTGGTGTGGACCGGGTCATGTCATCAGCGTGATGCGAGGCAGGAAACTCAACACCCGGCGAATTTGCATAATGACGCGACGTACTCTTACAACCGCCCGGAGGATGGTTATCGCGGGCCACGTTCGCGATCTTCTTCCCGAGCCGCATCGGGGTCTGATTTCTTTCGTATTCTCCACTGGGGAAGTAAATCGTCTCGTTTGGTCACGAGGTCTTGGTAAAGACATGCCCGATGAAGTGTGCCGACCGCGGAATCCCTTTGCGTACCATAATTTGTGTATGGGCGATAGCATTGGTGCATCGTTTGACAACGGGGAAGAGGCAACTGCAACACTAGGGCCATGTGTGATAGCAGATGGAGGGAGTTTCTGGCTAGCCAACTTCCACCCGTTTATAGGCGCAAGTCAACGGACATCCCCGGTGTTGATAGAGCATCCTTCACCACAGGACCGCGTGCACTGCATGCAAGAACAGCACGATGTTCTAGATGATTTGAATCACCGCGTTGGGAATTTAACAGCAACGTCAGGCTTTGATTTAAAGACGACTCGGATCACACACGATCCGTATTGGGAGGATTTCGACAAGGAACCTCCGCTCGTCGTAACTGACTGGACTCTCATCTCTTCCGGTACACGGCAGGCCAATATGCTTCGGAGATTCCCCAATATGACCGAACGCCGTGAGCCTTTGGTCACGGCGACAAGTCCGGTAACACCCGGTGGAAATGTGATTTCGAGTGGGCGAACTTCGGGATTCCAAAGGGGACAGATTGGTGAAATACCAGCGTACTTAGATGGCGCGGATAATGGGACAGGCAAAGCTACTCGGGAGTGGTTCATCGAGGAACCGTTTTCATGCGACGAAAATGAATGGATCCGAGGCGGAATAGGAGTTGAGGGGGACAGTGGCGCTGTCATCTTAGATAGCGACACGAACGGTCTTGTTGGACAGCTCTGGGGTCGGAACAAATATTGGGGACCCGGTCCAAGAATCACTTTCTTCACACCAATTTCTGACATTTTTGACGACATTCAAGAGAAGTGCAGTATGTTAGCTCGACCTAAGCTTCCTCAGTATCGGGATGAGGCGGATCGCTGGGCTGTCTATCCGATCTGCAAGCAATGCTTTGACCTACGAGAATATCTAGACAGCCGGAGGTCTTCACGAGAATCTATGTTGTCCATGATTGGTTTCGCAAATACCCGAGGCGAACATGATAACGACCTCACGTCGGTGTCAGAACTGGCAACCCCTAAGGACCATTCTGATCTGATTCGTCATATCGGTCCTATCTCATCGTTTGGCGGAAGCAGTGTTGTTTCCCCAGGTGTTGTTTCCCCAGCGCCTATACATGCGTTCTATTCCCTCTCTCAGGCGGCATCCCCTGGCGTATCGGAGCTACGGAGCCCATACCCACAGACTCTGAATGACGAAGATCTATACGAATCAAGTTGCCCACAAACAAGTGACGTTGCATTTGGCAAAAGACCAGCTAATGTTCCGCCACAGGGGCAGAGCACCACTCAACATTCAGACAAGCGGAGAAGGACTACATACGCCCATTCTTAGGCATGTCATGTTGGGTTTCATATGTCGCATTGTGCGCTCGTTTGGTTTACATGTTGTCAGCCTGGGAAGCCCCCTCGGCCCATCTTTTTAGCGCGCTGGTCACGACGATTATGATTTGCTCTGGACCCCTTATTCGCTTCCTTGCGTTTTCTGGCGTTTTCGGTTTCTTTATCGCCGGTGGGGCCCGCTACATTTCCTCCACGGCCGCCCCCTCTTCCTCGTCCCCTACCTCTACCTCGGCCACGATCATTTGACCCCCGTGAGCTCGGGCCTTCAACATCGCCATCCGAGTCTTCGGGGTAAGAAAAACGAGTCGGGGGAGCACGCCAAGCCGTTGAGGCCAGAGCTGGTTGACCTCCCCTGAAAGCGCTGTATTTCGTTTCGAGTTGCTTCATCTGATGAGGCGTCCGGGTAAGCATGACGGCCCAGCCTTCGATGGCTTCATCCGTCATACCCGTTTCTTGTTTTAGCTTATTTCTTGTGTCGCCTCTTCTCGTCGCCGCATCCCTATCAAAAGATTTAGGATTGGCCTGGTAGGCTCGGAATAGTGCCTCCTCGTTGGCATTTTTTCGCTTTTGCTCGTCCGCATCTTCAGGGTGGCCATCATTCACGACAAAGCCGGCGTCCACAGCATCATACGTGTCATCTCGTTCGTCGTCATCGGCATCAAAAGCTGAAAGTGCTGAAAGGATGGCAGCCTTGTTAGGAGCTGAAGAACGATCATTGAGGATATCATCCGTGGTTCGTCCGGGGTTGCGTTTTCCAAAGTGAAGCCTTGAGGCGTCAACAGTTAATTGATCCAACTCATCATCATCAAATGCGTTATGACGTATGGGAATCTGAGGAGGCGTCGAGCGAGGGGCAATGTCACGGCTTTTTCTCCGTGTGCGCTCAGGTGATCTATGACCTTATTAGCAAAGACGATAGAGAATGCATCTGCGAGAACTGACAACTCCCTGGTCCGGTCAGCTCCAGCTAAATGAGATGGTAGCGATTCTTCAAGTAGATGTGCTATGACTTGTTCTGTATTGTCACCGTACTCATCAAGCAGTTGTGAGACGAATCCAGATCCTAATTCAGGGAACAAATCCTGTATCTGAGAGATTTGACTCATCCGATGCACCCGAATCTCCCCTGGTAAGTCATCCGGGTCTTCCGTCATGATGCCTTTGCCCTTATCGATCTTGCGCTTGATAAGATGTTTTGGACGTGCGTTAGAACCAGGTTTACGATATCCTTCTAAAGCTGTGATGACGGGTTTGATACGGGTATTCCCCGTATCAGAGTGCTCAAGACGATTTTGAACCTGCTTTAGAATTGGTGTTACTGTTACCAGCTCCGCAACCATGGAGTCGTTAGCGTTGAGAGGGCCAGCCTTGTGAGCATCAGCCGCCGCCTTCAAAGAATAAAGTTGGTCAGCAAGCACGGAATATTTTGGAGAATCGCCCTCTATTAGGCCAATGAGGCAAAGGTAGGTAGTAGTGACGATAGTCTTCCTTAAAGGAGGGTTCATGACCTTGAAGCAGCTGACAAGACCATCAAGAAAGTCGCTACCAGCTAGAAAGAAGGCCGCCACGTGTGGCGACGTATGGATAAGATGATTCAACCTCTTCAGGTGCATTTCAAGAGACGTGAGGTCCCCATTGATACCAGAATCAAGAGATTGTATCAACGATTTTTTCAGGGTTTGTAGGGAAGCGTCGGCTTCTGGCTTTTGATATGCCGCTTGAACAAGTTGTCCTGCATTTTTCTTCCCATATACTCGACTGAGATCAGAAAGGAATTCCCAGGTGAGTAATTGAGACGGTGTAGACGATAGACGTAACAATCTTGAGCAAAAGAGGAAGCACTGGCGAAGAAGAAGGGTAGCTGTTTTGGAAGACCCGAGGATAGTAATACCAGAAATAGCTATTTCACAGATGAAAGAGCTCTGGAAAGATGTAATAGACTCGTCCTGTTTTATATGGCGTAAAAGGTCTTTTTCAGAAAGAGATAGATATGCTTCTGTCAAAGCAAGCCAGGTCGAGAGGCAGCTCTCCCACTCAACGGGAACGATATGGTCTCTCCAGGGAGCTTCAGGAAAGGGCGCAAACGAAGGTAGCGTCGATGACATGATTACTTAGGCACCAAGTCCCCAACTTATATGGGTCGTGATGATAATATTGATCGACGAGGGTGAGAGAACTGAAGAGTTGCTTGTTAAATATGCTAGATCAGTCCCAGACCTAGGAGGTCGTTCACTTGATGTATCATTTCATTAAAGAAATGTCAAATTGAGTGAGATGGCTCATAATGAGCCAGAAGATGCTATTTCCATCAACTGCTCGCCGGATGACTATGCGTAGCAACAAGGATGTGCTAAGCAGTAGTCTATCCAAGCCAATGCGGATTAGCTGATTGGCGAGAGGCCGCTTCTATTCTCAGCAGGTAAGATAGCCGGCCGCATGCGCAGAAGTCGCTGCCGATGTACCTGGGTACCTTCCACCTGGAAATGAGCCCTTATCTTATCGGCCAATTTTAGCCATCCACAGACGCGGAAATTCGAGCTGGCTGCTTAACAGCCCCACCAAATTGTTACTTTTCCGATCTTCTTGCAACAATCCCAATATCTTCGCTTTAGCTCGATCATCAGCCTTCATCACGTTACCGAAACGCATAACGTTCGAGGTGAGTAGTCGCGCTACATCTACACTGATTCTTGCATCTTGCTAACCCCAATCACAGTCGTGAAGGCATCAGTCAAGCACCCAGCAACCCGTTCACCCATCTCTCCTCGATTCCCATATCAGGTCAGCCCATCATGTCTTACAACAACAAGGACAAGGACTTCGGGTAAGGCGCAAGAGGCATTTCGCTTGATGTGATGGACAGAGCATCTAGCTAACGTGACGACTATAAAGCGAGGCGCCCAAGACTCACAAGATCCGTATCACCTTGACCTCGCGCAAGGGTACGTATCGCACTCCATCGTGTTCAATGAACCATATAACTAACAGCGACATATAGTTCAATCTCTGGAGAAGGTTTCCCAGGAGCTGATTGACCGTGCCAAGAGCAAGGATCTCCGCGTCAAGGGTCGTACGTTCCTCTCTCGCCAACCCAACAGAACCAACTCTGTTCGATCAACGTTGCAAATTGCTGACAATAATGCCACAGCCGTCCGCCTGCCCACCAAGGTCCTCAAGGTCACCACCCGTAAGACTCCTTGCGGTGAGGGTTCCAAGACCTGGGATTGCTATGAGATGGTCAGTACCCACCTCCAACACCACACGCTCACTTCCGTGAATAGGAGAACTAACCCAAGCCCTCATGCAGAGAATCCACAAGCGTCTCATCGACTTGAACGCTCCTACTGAGATCGTCAAGCAAATCATTGTCAACATCGAGGCCGGTGTCGAGGTTGAGGTTACCATTGCCGCTTAAATGCGCGCTACGGAGTCTTGACTGGAACGAGGATGCGGTGCTGGGGAGGCCACGTCGTTTGGCAGGTGACGCTACGTTGTTTAGCAGGAGGTCACATCGTTTTGGAGGAGAGGTCACATCATCTGATAGGGGTGGTCACGTTGTTTGACTGGTAACCAAGAAACTGATCGTGGACCAGTTCCGGGACACATCAGGAGTAACTCCCCGAAACCAAGGAAAAAATAAAAAACTGTCCAAATCTCAATACTCCCGCGAGTCAAACTTGGACCAAGTGAACCATGCTAACACCGTAACTTGAATTAAGCTCTAGGGTATCTAAATGTCTTCATTAAAAATCATCATGTGCCTTCGCTATTGCAACTCGTGAAACCGAAAACACCCGCAGTGCTGAATGCCAGCGCAATATAATTGTAGAGTTAATCATACACTTTTAAAGTACTCCAGCCGTCATAAGCCATTAGAATGTCCAAACACAGTCTTCTCTCATGGGCGGCACCTCGGGCATGCCGTCCTCAAATAGCCCCTTGGCCGCCATCTTGTTGTACGCCGCCTTGACAGTGGCATCGTACTGGGAAGCGTCTGGCTCTGTATCCTTATTATAGGGGGGCGGCCCATCCGGGAATAAGATCTTAAGCCAACTGCCATCCGGCTTGCGGATCCCGGGCGCCGCCTGGTCAGGCGTTGGATTTTCGGGCGGCTGATCTTGGTATCGGTCATTGACCTTCCACTTGTAGACAACCGGCTGGCCTTTGAAAGTCATGATCCGGCCGTTCATGGCCTTTGTTATATAACTGTCGACGGGCGGGTGCTGCCTTGTGCTTCCTGGCGCGTAAGGGCCTGTCCTCCCTGCTGTATTGGATGGTGCCGCCTGGTTAGTAAGTCCTTGGGATGATAGGCCTGGACCTGAACCGCTGAGTGCCCTGGCAAAAGGGCCAGTTGGGGTCCCGAAGGGAGGGTTTGGTGGCTTAGGACCGAAACCTGAATTTGAGGTTGGCTGACCGAAAGGATTGTTTGGGGCCGGCTCGGGGCCGGAAGTATCCATTGACAAGTCCTTCGACGCTGGAGGTTGGGCAAATGGGTTGGGTGCCGCAGGCTGTCCAAAGGGTGAGGTATTCGACGTTCCGGGTTGGGAAACTTGAGTGAAGGGACTGGCGCCTGACGGCGCGGGAGGCTGTTGGCTAAATGGGTTTGCTGGCGAAGGAGCCGGAGCTGGAGCTCCAAATGGATTCGCTGGTTGTCCAATGTTGGAAGGTTGGCCAAAGGCGGGTTGGTTGGCCTGCGCCGCGAACGGTGAAGGTGCTGTGGTTGATGCGGCGGCAAACGGGTTCGGCCTCTGGCCCAAACTCGAAGGTTGTCCAAAAGCAGGCCCCGATGCGCCCATTTGCGACGGCTGCCCGAAGGCGGGCGCGGAAGCGCCCATCTGTGAGGGTTGCCCGAAGGCCGGGGCAGCGGCACCCATCTGGGAAGGCTGGCCAAACTGCGAAGTTGGTGCGGCTCCAAAAGCACTTGGCTTCTGACCAAGTGCAGATGGTTGACCAAAAGCAGGCGCTCCACCACCACTCCCACCACCGCCAAACGGATTGGATTGCGTCGTTGAGAAAGGGTTCTGATTGGCGGTGGTATTCGAGGTTAAGGGGTTGTCTGCAAAGCCCGTCTTCACGGCAAATACGCCGTTTGTTCCACCCTCTTTTGTGTTCTGCTTGCAGATATCTATGCGGTTAGGGTGATTGTTCGCACCCGCAAGAACGAACTGGACGGCGCCGTCGAGGTTGCCCAGGGTCGTTTGGATCTGCTGCTCGGCCTGGTTATGGAGGGCCGTCACCTCGGCGAGCTAGAGTCGAGTCATACGTTAGTTGTCTGCCTGAGGAAACAGAGACAATAGGACAATGAGCAAGCACACCTACCGCTTGTTGAGGATTTGCAGATCTCCTTATATGTAGCATAACCTCCTCGAGACTCTGTTCGCGAGGGTAGCCCCCAAAAAGCTGCTCAGGGGCTTCCTTTCCGGGACCGTAGCATGATAAGATCCATGTCGGGCGCTCCTCGGCCAGATCGACCTTTATACTCTCTTTGGTGACTTTATACGTGTTCGCGCCATCCTGTGGCCTCGTCGGGGCATTGCTTAAGGCACCGAAGCGGTTGGCGTCGAAGGGATTCGAGTTCGAGTTGACCCCGGGGTGTTCGAAACGGCAATTCGCTGGCGTGCCATGGTTAGCTAGCATTTATTGGATTTGTATTGGTTGCGCAAAAACGCACCTCCATTCCGACAGTTGCCCTGTTGGTAGAACCTGCATAGAGGCGCCATCTGCGCGAAGGCGGCCAAGACAAACAAACAAAACAAAGCCGAGTTTAGCGGGAAAAGAACGAAAACTCGGGAAGATATATGTTTTAAGGAGTCGATTCAAGACTACATATGCATTGTGCTAATGCAGCAACAAGGGAAGGAAGTAAGCGGCATCAATATCAATATTCAATGTCAAAGAAATTCGACGTCGCTCCTTACGTGACGGGTGATAAGAAAAGCTATCGGTAGCTGCAACCGGAGCTCGGAAATATCCACTTTTAATGGAACAGGGGTTCTTGACATTTGATATCCATCAATGTGTCAGTTTCACGCACTTCCAACTCTCAAGACATCAATAATATCAATGTGCGAAACCATGTATATAAGAAAATATCGATATTACCTTGCATTACCTTCACTTCAATCACAGATGGTTGACGCAGACCAAGCATTTGTTGATTAGAGTCCTCTCGATCAAGCGCGAATACACATCCATTGAGCATTGAGCGTATCTACCTAATATAACATGGTATCAGCAGCTGCCACCAGCACGCTTAATTCTTCACCGTGTTCTGTATAAGCGGCTTCAGACCACCATCAATATACGACTGCGACCGCCAAGTCGACCAATCGTGCGACAGCAAACCCCAAGCCTCCTCAAAGTCTTGAGTCCCTGAACGGATATAATAGCTGCCGCTAACAACCCAGATGAACCAACCGGCCTTCTGTTTAGCCAAGTAACCAGGGATGCAGGAGGCGTAGACGCGGCGCCACTCCGAGTCTGTCTGCGCAAAACCGAACTCGCTCAGCACAACGGGGAATACATTGACCGTCTTCGTGTCTTCCTTATGCATGGCCTGGAACCCGTTGTTGTACAGCGAGCTCTCGAGGCTCGAGCAGCTTGTAGCTCCGTTGTTGTAGTTGTGGACTTCGAGAACTAACTTGTTCGCGTGCCCTGGGAAGTCCGCCGCGCTGTACTTGGCCGTCCCCGGCGTCATCGCCGTTCCCTGGAACACAGGCGTAATCCACGTGTCGAAGTCGAGTCCCGATAGAAATATCAGAATGTCCGGATTCGCCGAATGGATTGCCGCCGTCCCCTGCTTTACGTTTGTGTACCAGTCCCGCCAGTTGTATGATTGCGACTTGAGCGTCGGGTTATTGTCTGGCGAGCGAAGCTCGTTTCGTAGAGACATGGACGTTATCGCCGTCCATGATTTGGCGTGGGTCGCCATGTAAGAGAGCCCGCGCAGCCAGTTTGAGACGTTATAGTCGCTGTCGCCGAACCATGAGTTGCCGTCTGTTGTTGAGCAGCACCATGCTGCTCGCGACATGTGGTTGTCGAGGTGGACGTGGATCTCTGTGCGAGAATCAGAGTTCAGCATAACCAACGATAATCATGACTTGATCTTCGTTGACTTACGTTGCTTGGCACACTCCGCAGCCACAGCATCAAAAACCTCTAATCGTGTCGTGCTCGCATTGAAGGACGGGTTCTTGGCGAGAAACTTAGCGTATACCTTAGGACCATTGGTTGAGCCAAGGGCGGTGTTAAACGATTGCTGAACTGTGGTGTCCTTGCCGCCATTTGCGTAGATTTGGTCGACCATCTGAATGGCATATGTCAGACGAATCGAGTTCATGCCGAGGCTCTTGATCTTAGACACGATTGTCTCGATTGATTGGTACTGTAGTCCATCGGGGATCACTACGATATATCCAGTGTCAGTGCTGTCCCTTAAAGATCACTAACTCAACTACAATATGAACAAGCAGGATCCTCCTTTGTGAAAATCCAGTCTCATACGGCATTATCTGCTCTCGATACTGAACCCGGGTTTTACTTACTGACCTCGCCGTGACCGGGCCAGTTTGTACCAGCATACACGATAGAATCACCACGTGAGTTCTTCATCTCTGCGCCCGACACTGTGAATGGACCGTAAGGCCAACTAGCCGACTGGCGCGGCAGCGGCGAAGCCCATGATGTCTGCGCAAACAGAGCGCCGCCAAACGCGAGTAGAGGAACCAGCGACGATCCCAACATTTTGGTTAGTCGAAATTGGTTTGTAGAAGCGGAACAGATAGCTATTCGCTTCCTCTGCAAGGCACGATGGAGGCATGGCAACAGCACATTATGTATATATCACCCATATCTAGAAGCGAGCCAATCCCGCCCCATCCACATTGGTGTTCCTAAAAGTGATCTTCCGAGGCCGGCTAGATAGATCTAGGCATTTAAGTCTCGACGTAGTGTAAACTCGGTACCACATGGGATAAAAGGGTTGTTATTACCCTAAGAACTTCCGAGATTGTTAGCTCGGTTATTTGTGACAAGAGTCACCTCTGAGATGCATCATTGCACCGAGCCACCGAGATTCAACCACCTCTCGGATCGACAGGTCGCGCTACGCTATGCTACATCGTTTCTGTATGGGAAACACTTCCGACGGTGATGTTGGGGAAAGGGACCGGTTGTTTCTTGCTTTCAGTCCTTGGCTTATCAGCAACTCCAAAAAGCTTGGCTACGTCTCCCCGCGCTTTCACATGGAATATGCCGGTATGCTGTAACCAACTCCACAGTTCTACTTATCAGTGAGATATTGGAAGGGTGGTATTGTAGCTGAGATGCCCAACTTGAATAGTGTGTTTGTAGACTATACTACGAAAGCATTATAAGAAATTCATGAAGAGAGAAGCTTGTGTGCTTTTTCTCCTTTTTAATCTTATACAAAACCATGGCTTTAGATTTTATGAACGATTCAAATCCTCCGGTCAGCACCCCATCATCAAAATATCGTCGAATTTTATTTTCAGTTCATCAATCTTGGTCTCATTAACTCGAGGTAAGTTAATACTATATGTTTATGTGTATATGTCTCTTATATCCTCTTTCTAAACTCAACCATCGGGCCATCCTTAAGACTCGTAAACTGGTCGATGAGCTGATACTCATCCGCACGCTGGCGTCCCCACTCTAGCTCCGGCCTTCCCTCCGCAGGGTCCGGGCCCGCGGTAGATTTCCTTAAATCATACAGATACAGTACTCTCGCAAGTGTAGTCATGAGCTCAATGTACGCGAGACCCTTTCCAATGCATCCTCGCGGCCCAATAGAAAAGGGGCAGAAAGCGCTCTGCGCGAGCGCGACGTCTCGCTCTGTGATGGGGCCGCCTGACATCTTAGACGAGGCCGAGGCACCCGTCACCCATCGCTCCGGCACGTATGCGAAAGGCTGCGGGTAGTATGATGGGTTGTGGTGGATCGTGTAGTGCGGCGTGCCGACCACCACGCCCTCAGGGACGAACTCGTCGTCAATCGTGGTTCCGCCTGGCAGCACCTCGCGCGGCGGGATGCCGCCTACCGAGGGCGACATGCGCATCGCCTCGTCAATGCAGGCGCGCAAATACGTGCATGAGTTCAGCTGCGATCCCTGGATGATCTCTTCCACATTGGCAAACTTGACGCGCACCTCTTGGCTAGCTTTCTCCAGCGCTGAAGGGTTACGGACTATGTAGAATAGGGTCGCGGCCATGGCCGTCGAGGTTGTGTCAGATCCGGCAATAATCCTAAAGGTCTAATGTCAGCACAACTAACTGGCGACTATGGTGGGAAATTTCGGGTAGAACTCACAGCAAGTTGGATTCTCCCCAGAGTTCGGGCATAGCAAAACCTTGGCCGGTTTCGGGGTCGCGGGCCTTGAGAAGGTGGTAGAAGAAGTCGCGGCGATCCGTGTCGTCACCGAGTTTCGTACGCTCCGTGAGCTGCGCTTTGCTGTAGGCCATGTACTTGGCCCGGCCGGTGGCGATCTTTCGAAATAGGACTTTGTCTAAGCTGAGTTTCTCGACGATACGCATCGTTCCGCACTATCGTGTTTTATTCCGTTAGCACTGGCATATTTCGATGCGTTACGGTTCAAGATTACTAAAAAGGGGTATCCTACAATCAGATGCCTAGTCGTGGCAAGCGACACCAATTCCAGGGCATAACGATTATCCGGTTGCTCGAGCATATGGAAGGCCTTGCCGAAGGATAGATCACCGAGAATGTCCATGGCGAGATAGTTACACCAGTCAGCCATATTCTTAGGGACTGTCCAGCCCTTGCGATCATCGCTAGCACCGAGACCGATCTGCTCGCAGAAAGACCGTACATTTGCGAGGATATAGCGTTCCATCTCTTTCATGGCCGAGTCCGAGAATGCTTGCGACAGAACACGACGCTTGCGGGCGTGCACGTTCTTGTCACGGGTATTATGGGTGTTAGGAACTGGGTGAGCGAATGCATCGTAGAATGCGGCCTTGCGCACATTGGTCTTAAAGCCATAAATATCCTTCAGGGCACCATTGGAGTTGAAGGAGAGACTGTTAGGACCGAACCGTACGATTTTACCTGGATCACAATTTTTGATTAGTATGAGTCTCACTCCTCGCTCCGGCACTTTTCCTCTGTGCCAGGACATAGTAACACACCATATCGCTCGTGCATGCGCCAGAATTCGAGATGACGGTCTCCCTTCCAGGCATGGTATAGCTGATAAGCATCTGTGATCTTGGCCAGGAAGGGACCCGGATACTTGGCCAATGGATGGAAGAAGACTCGATATACTACCAATCCAACAGTCTAGAGTAACTTGTTAGTCAACTGTTTTACATGGAGTGGTTACTCGAGTGTGATCCTGACATACATAGATAAGGACCAAAGCGACTGCTCCGGGCAGAAGATAGCCAACGTGGGCGAACGCCATGGTTACCCGTCTCGCACTCTCGCACTTAAGAGGTTAAGTAAGACTATAAGATTCCCCGTCCTTATTCCTTGTGGCTTTGCTTGCTACCGATGAGATGTCTCCTATCCGTTTCGGAGAAGTCTTGTGGCAGCAATCGGTTTCGCGCAGCCCTCGCAACCAGCGAGATGACGAGAGTTTACCGACATACTGGTGCCTTTTAATGCTACTTTATCGAGGTTGAAGTGAGCATTTTGGGTTCGGTTTGTCGCGGGCCAAAGGACTGGGTTGGCCAAGCTATGGCATTATGATTCGACTTATCGAAGATGACACCCACGATTCCTAATCAGATATAAAGAGCAGCGGCTACCAGCGGAAAGCTTCGCTGGCTCGATAGAGTTTGCAGTAAAAAGTGCGCTTCACACTACTATTTAGGTAGTTCTTTATCTCGAGAAATGCGTCACCTGACCCCTCGGAGCAGAATTCGGTTCGCGTGTTGCCCCGCGCGGAATGTCCGCCGTGGGGTATATTTGATGAGAAGAGGCTCGAGAGGTTCTACTAAGGTGAACTAGGAATACAAGTTACGTCAAGCGAGACACACGTTCGGGATACTAAAACCGGAAACTTCGGGCACAGTGACTAATAGAAAGGCTATGTATGGGTCGAAGTCGTGGTGCGTAACAAATCGTCAATCGTATAAATATTGGAACAAATCGAGTGAGCAGGTCTGATATTTTGGATATGGATTGGTATTCGCCTGGAACCGACCTTACCCGAAGAGTGAATTATATACAGTGTTATACACACTTTATACACTGTTATTTCCTGCTCCCCCAGATTTAAAATAACGGTAAAACGTTAGTCTGCGGGTGCTAACTTCCAATACTTGAACTTGAGTACAAGTATGCTTGAAGATTCAGTACTTCATATTTCATCTAGAAAGCCTAGAAGAATAAAATGGGACACTGAATTCAAGCTTTTGGCCATCACGTGTATTATGTCCATATTAAAACAATACTAATAATCCAACCTGCCGCTAAATACCTCTTATACAGCTAATCAAGTTTTGCAGAATACGAATATCCCCATGTACTTGCTAATAAGGTACAGTACCTAGGCAGCACTGCCCCCTTTCAAAACTTCTTTCTTTGGCGCCCCTGCTTGTCCGAGGTTAATTATAAGACCTGCGCCGTATCTCATGTCTGGGAATGACAGCAGATCTTCTGAGATTGTGGCTTTCTTCGTCTGCAGACCTGACAATGGATTACTACAGTAAAGAAGCTTACTTCTGAACACGACAGGTCAATCCCTTGTTTGAATGCATATGCACCATGATGTGCGTGAAGCGGCATGTTTAAGTAACGGGTGGTACCTAATGTTGTACATCACGGGCCGTTACTTAGTCTTGTTTGTAGGGATTGCGCCAACCAGAATGCTAGGATCCATGGCAGCACATCCGAAACAAGCAAGCTTGCCTTTAGTAGATGAGCGGGTACTGAGCAAGGGTGTACGTCAGCCAATCACAGGGTCCCACTGCTGTGCCATCCCTATCAGGGGTCGCTTTTGGGTGCTGTGAACAGAAGGTCTGGGAGCTTGCAAGAGCAGCATTGACAGGCGCTGGCCGACAAACCCTTGCTTCGTGAATGCACCATGACCTGTCTCTGACTTCATTCCAGTTCCTCCCTTTTTTCGTATGCCCCTTGTCTGTCTTCCAAACATGCATTCATTCAGTCACTCATTCAGTCGATCACATCCTTCACTCGTTCATACCATCTGATCCATTGGCGATCGTTTTCTGGCTACATGTAACAGTGATTCTGCCAGTCCATACCATACATACAGCCTTCCTCCGTGGCATCCATTCCTTATCTTTACACACGGACATTATACTTGTGCTTTCTCTAGGACCTTTTAATTGTCATCGCCTACTGTACACTCGCTTCCCGGTATCCGAAATCCGCTAAAGAGATATAACCAAAGTTGGTACGCAATCAGATACCTACCACTACATCTTCTTGGCATTGTACGTGCTCGGCGAACAGAAGCGATTGATCGGCCCACGAGACACCAGCCCTTACCATCGTCATGGATTTCAACACTGCTGCGATCCAATTCGGCAGGCTAGCCAGGCACCTCATCGTTCGAGAGGACGATGAATCTAAATGCCATCCTCGGCCCGATATTGATCTATGCGAAAAGCCCGCCAGTTCCAGCAAGACCACCCCGATCGCCATCGGTGTTATTGTGTAAGAGAATACATTTCACCTACCGTTCTACTACGAGATATGATGAGCTAACACCAGGAACTAGGGGCATTGTTGTCGTTGGCACGGGTGCCGTATTGACCTATTTCCACCTTCGCAGGAAACGCAAGGATCAGGAGGAGTGGCCCAAGAACAACCAAGAACTCGAAGACTATGGCATCGTTGCCCCGTCCTCCACAGTTCGCCAGCCTCAAGCCGCCCATCACCCCCCGGAGCAGCCGCCGCCACAGTATAGCGAACGAGACCAGCGCCACGAACCCGCACGAAGCTCCCTCGACAACCTGGAGCATTCGTTAAGAGGAGGACAGACAACCGGTGCGTTCAGGCGTCAAGATGAACAGATTTCAGCTGATATGAAGCCCGTGCAACCATCAGATCACTTATGAGGCGGCGCCTCGCCCAATTTTTTTCAAAGAAAGCAATAAATGGGAGTGATATGTGATTTTTTTTTTATACACGAAGGCTTTTTTAGCGGGCGTTTGTTCTTCGATACGGTATCTACTTGATATCCTCTCTGCGCTACACTCCTTTATTGGCCAACTCCACGTCTACCGATTGCTTTCACTACCGCAACCGAACCACACCAATCGCTTGATGGTCTTCTGGTTTGCGGATGGAATTGTCGTTTACATTAGCCTCTGCGTAATGAAGGCTCAAACGCCTATAGATAGCGTCTGAGCGTTGAAACCTGTTTTTGGCGACCTTGAAATTACTAGTTTTGGCAGGACAGTTTCAACCAGCGTGAGAGGGGTGGAATGGCGATAGTGGGGTGCTTGGTTACTTTATCTCGGGAAGATAGGATGACCATAATCAATCTACTGCGTATCTTCCGGCCAAGATTTCTTGTTTTCCGGGGGACTTTACAATACAACGTCTCACGAGGCGATCTGCTTGGGACTTGTATTATTCTACATGATTGTCTCGGAGTTATCGTTAGGCTCGGTTGGTCAATACATGTACGGATGATTACCAGCAGACTTAACCTCGCACGCCAAGATGCCTGTCCATGTGATGTGAACTAAGCACCATTAGTTTCAGTTTAACTTTGCCGCTCGAAATAAAGTATAATTGACTAAGGTAACTCGAACACCAAAGACACTCAAGTCTCAAGAGGTGCTAATGGGTCGAAAGCTCGAACCACTTGACTAAGTATGTTATTGTCCCTAAGGACGGCAGCTGTGTAATTATCATGATCCATATATTTCACCCTCCAGTGCCTGCCTACTTGGAAGATAGCGCATTGTACACGTAAAGCTGACCATGTATCCGCCCATGAGAATTAATAACTGGAAAGCTACCTACTGTAGGTAGTACTATTCCGGGTTTGTGAGCACGTGTGAGATGATTTAGATGGGACACGCCTACTAGAGAGAAAAGGAGATAATAGAGACACTAGTTAGTAGAACTGGTTTAGTAAAGGTGGGCAGCATTCGTCATACGCACGAAACTCGGCTTTTATTGATAACTAACTAGCTAGGCAGGTAGGTAGGTAAGTAAGTTGAGAATCTTCCTACATTATTACTTGCCTTGGACCATAAAGACAGAGAGGGAAAGGAAAAGGATTGCAACACAGGTGCTTCGTAGATTAGATCATGTTTAGCATAATCTTGTCCGCACATTTATCCATTCATTGCGTAAGTATCCAACAAATAAATGATCTTTGGGGCGTCATGTGGCTTGAGCAGGGGCCCTCATCGAGTCTCCTGATTAGATGGGAGAGATGTCGATGTCTCTTCTATCCGCTCTCGAAGCGAAGTTACGATTTGATCGCAGACCGACGGGCTCAGCCCCCAATGTGCCAGCGGATGCGTTGAATTTCTCTGCTCGTCATGCCCATACGGGTCGCCCCCGGTTAGATCAGCTCGCAAGGGGTTAATAAAGGGTCCTTCCCGGTAGTCGGGCGGGAGGCAGTGGTTATAGAAATGACCAGCGTGGTGGTTGATCGGGGCAGTTCTCGCGGTGGCTGCGTTATCTGTCGCTGGAGAGGGGCTCTGGATGGTAGTGATGGTGATAATGGCATTTTCAGTTGTGACCATGGTGGTCTTGCCGGTAGTTACGACGTCTGTCACTGGAGAGCCGCCTTCTTGGATAGGAGTGATAGTGACGATGGTAGTATCAGTTGCGATCGTGGTGGTGTCGCTGGTCATTTTGGTGGCTGGAGTAGTGCCCCCTGACGCTGAGTTGGAAACAGGAGTATTAGAGGTAGGGGATGCGGTTGGTTCATTTGTAGTAGTGCTCGTGGTCGAGCTGGAACTCGGGGCCATTGAAGTAACGGTTGTCATGGTGTTGATGAGAGTAGGAGGAGGGGCTCTTCAATGCCGCAGCTGCAAATAGTTTAGTTACCTAGATATAAGTTCGAAGCGAAGACGAGGAAGAGAAAAGAGGTACTTACATGCACCTAAGGATGCACCCGTTGGTAGTAATAGTAAAGAAGGGAAATGGGTTTAGCTCAACCTTGACGAAGAACCGCGAGATATGCAGTGCTGTTGTGCAGAGACAGAGTGACAGATAGATGGTTAAACCTAGATCTATGGAAAGATGAAAGGAAGAGAGAGAGAGAGACAGAGCATTTCCTCTTTTATAAGTGAGTATTTGATACCACGTATCCCTTTGGTAGCCTAGGTAACTAACTAGGGAGGCATTTGCGAGAGACGGATAGCTACATTCTATGAAAACAAACAGGGTGTAGTTCATGCTGATCTAGCAAACAAAAGTCCTTGCATAATTTACAAATTAGATGATGGTGTTTGCTACATCCTATGAGAATAGACAGGGTGCAATCGCGTTGATCTAGCGAATTAAAGTCGTTGAATAATTTACTTTAAGAGGGTGTGGCAATAAATATGCGGGCAGTACCTCTTAAGTAGGCATTAATATAGATCATGGTGTTTGCAACGTCGTGCATGATGCAGTGGACGTAGATAATGAAGTAAGTAGGTAGGCACGCGCAAATGTCATAAACAGGTCCTCTAGAGCACCATTAATCTCTGTTTCAATACCCCTAAGTAAGTTTGCATGCATATTCGTTGGCACGTTCTTTCTCTTTTCTGTCTCTCCTTCCTTTCGTCAATCTCATTTCAACATCACCTCTATACACACACATCTTAATCCCGTATCTTGCTCTCTTGTACATCCGCAATCCAAACCCAGCAACTTGAAATTAATATCATCACCATGCAACCCATACCCAAAGAAACTGCACTCTCTATAGTGCTTTCTTCCCGCTCCTATGGCCCCTCCACCGTTGTCGAATCTACACCAACCCCGAGAGTAGAAGCTAAGACCTTTCGCGAGCTTTTTTGTGCGTCCCTTCAGAACGAACCCGCTCCTTCTCCTGGGAGGACAAACACATCTGGCAATACCCAAGGCTACAGTATCAAGAGCAATAACACCAAGGATACCGGCACCCAGACGGAAGGAAGCACTGAATCGGTGCTGCCAATTGCCCAAGAAGATCCATCTCATAATCCAGGCAACTCAAAGACTACGAAAGCCACACGCTGGGCAGATGATAACACCCATGTCGATTACGAGCTCAAAGCCTTGTATAGTTCTCGCAGTTGTGATCAGAAGGATGCTCCTCGACGCATGCGCACGTACAGAGGCAAAACCAGGCACTACTCCAAGAGAGAGAGGAATCAGCGATGGGCACAGGACGAATTTAAGGAAGCACCGCAAGAGCCACCGCGTGTTAACTTTGACTGGAAGGAGTTCGAGCGGGAGGTTAGGGAGAATAACTTGAAGACGCTTAAGGATTCACGCTGGGCTTAGGCATAGCATCACGTCAAGCGGAGACGAACAGCTTGGCCTCGTCTTTCGGCTGCGGTTTACGTTGTTGGTAACGAGTTAAGCTTCTCAGTCTTGTTGTAATATGTAGAAGTGTTTAAATGTTGATGTTAGGCAAAGTAAATCAGGCGTCATGAGCAAAGGAGCGATCGGCGACATAGATGCTTGCTGATGGACTGGCTATATACTGCTACTTATTAAGCTAATCTGACGCATAATTCTCACGTAAAGTGATAATGCAGTTGCACTTATTCGTGGGATCAGTGTGATCGTACTGCTCGTTCTCCAGCACACGCATCATCCACGACGTTGCAAATGCCATGATCCAAACTAGGATTGTTATTACCGCCTCCTACTGCCCACATCTTTAGTACTGTATCCTCTTACAGTAAATTATTTAAGGTCTTAAAGTGGACAGACTTTTAAAGATATCTTCACAACTGAGCTAGAACGAGAACGTGACATTGAGTAAATACTGGAATGAAAGAACTTCGACTTAAGTAGCTGAACCCTATTTTCTTTTTTAGAATTTCCTTTTCATTATTAACAGTTTATTACTAAGTAAACTAGATAACATAAGGATAACTACTAAAACTGATAAAATACATAAAAAAAGTTAACATAATTATATTATATTATGATATAATTAAAAAAACCTTTTTTATAAAAGGTAATATTTATACATTATTTACAATAAATTTATAAACTAATTTTCAAAAATTAAAAAGTAATAATATGAAGGTACTTTTATTTAACTTGTTTTATATTATAAGATTTTAAAGTTTTAAGGGCAAGTGGTTCTTTAGCAGTCATTTGGGCTGTTGTTATTAGCTGCCCCTTTATAATATTTTTCTCACAAAAAGTAACCCCCTCGCAAAAAGTGACCCGGTTGATAACTTGTGCAGTTGGAGATAATAGACATTGGTTGGCAGAAAGTAACCCCCACGCAAAAAGTGACTCGGTTGATAATGTCAGGCCCCATGATTGGCTAGGAAGGGTTGGAACACTGCCTACATATAGCCTATCATACACAGACCAGATCCGGAGATGTTTCTCTCGTTCTCCAAGCTTAAGTCTTGAATATATCATATACCTGCTACCCATATATTTATTGCACCTGGCCTGGCTACATCGTGACAGATAACTTGTACAGTTGGAGATAATAGACATTGGTCGGCAATAAGGGAGTACAGCCCAACGATAACAGATTATATCCGTTGGGCGCGTACAACCCAAGCATAAATAGCTGGTAGGTTTCCTGACTGAAAGGAAGGAAACCATATACCTTCAGAGACCCTAAAGAATTATTAGCTGAATAGACTATCTTCCAAGCCCTTGTCACACGCCATCACGACTGAAACTACTACTCCTACTACCACTACCATGACTAGTTCTCTCTTAATCTCACCATCGATGGCCCTTCTAAGCCCCACAGCTGCCGACTTAAGCTCCTCGACCTGTCTGCTTCTAGGAAAAAGAAGAAGAAGAAGACATGTTAAACGCAATAAATTAAGCAGCTCGTTGCAAGAGTTCCTTAAGGAGCTTAAGGTGCTTGAGGACGAGTAAGTCATTGTAATCTCGCTCTGTTCTGCCTACCTTGATCGACTCTAATATCCTCACCCTTATTCATCATTCACCTCATTTTTTTTCGACGCGGTCCATGTTACATGGCTGACCTCCAATCACCGCAGTGAATCCAATCCTTTCAGGCCGCCAGATCCTCCCAAGCCCGGAACAGGCTCTTAGGTCTATGCTTTGCCGTTTTCGTTGAGTAGTCTTCTCAAAACTTGAGGATCGCTCGAAGGTTTTCTTATGTCGAAGTGTTTGTACAAGTAGCAGAGTATTCCGAGAGGATACCATATCCAGAATGTATGTTTCCCGTTCATTCTCAACTTGGGAAGCCGGTAAATTGCAATATCCAGATTAGCTCCATAGCAGCTAAGCTTTGCTACATACAAAAGATATCTTCCCCCCTTCCTGTGTTAATAGGCTTGAGAGCTTCGTAAAAGAGTGTATACCCTTAAGAATCAACAACACTTGCCAATGCACCGGAATCCAGGAAGTAGTCTACCATGTTTTGTAAGCAAAGCAGTAGGTAATATGCAGCATGGCTGACAATGAACAGTAGACCTTGAGGATCATACGCACAACTTCCGTATTCTCTTAACCTTAGAGCTGTGTAGGGAGGTGTGAAATGTTCTTATACAGGACCCAAAACTACAACCACTTTCCTACTAGCTACTCGAGCTTGAGACTAACAATTATAAATAAGCTGTTAATCCTAGAAATTATTTAGACTATGTTTTACTGAATCTTTACAGTAAGGATTGGTTTAACTTTATTCTCTGTGACAAGAAATATCTTCCTAATGATACTACACAGTAAAGTACATGATATTACAGAATAGAAATACATATCCCTCAGTAATATTACGTGGAATTCCTTCTCCAGCATCAGTGGAAGCGTATGGTGTACGGGTGAGCTGTAAACACCAGGGTCGTTTTGATGCGATGTGAGGATATATAGCGAGAGAAAACACCCAATAGATGGATGGGTGCCTCATCGTGCGGAAATGCTATATGGTTCGTACCTTGATCATCATCAACTGGAACGTCGTTAAAATCATCCGCCATCATTCACCCATAGAGGTGTCCCCAAAGCGGCGGCGCCACTCCATCCTTTACTACACCGAAGCCAAGGTGTTCGACCAGCATTGGGTCATAACCATGCTTAGTATACCATTCCTGAGGCATACGGATTACTCCCCAGCTCAACTTGCTCTGCGCGATTCTCTCCAGGTGATTTTCGCCGCTTTTTTTGAATTCCACGTCATCTATCGATGATTCCCTATTACCGTCTCCAAGTAATTCGTAGTTTGCATCCCGGCCTAGCGAACGTGTACCAAACCTTTGAAGGCTAAACGGTGACGGAGCAGGAGGTGTTATATCATTGGAATTATCTGCCTTTCCCGTCGCGTAGGACAGGTCGGAAACATGGCAGGCTGCTGAGATGGCAAGCGAATTGCAGCCCGGGACGACGATATTCGGTGGCAGCCGCGTGAGTGAACTCCATATCGGTGGGATGAGCGCTAAGATAATGGACACAATTGTTAAAGTTAGAAGTGCCGTAGGGGAGTACCCTACAAGAGTCGCTGCATCAGCTGGAAGACTAGAATCGCTGAGAGTTGAATCGTAGCGATAATATCCTATAACGATGTTAATTTTATCGGTGTTCTATCATAGATATATGGAATATGCAAGGTCGTGTTAGGAATAAGCAGGAGTACTCTGGCCTGTCTAGCTTACGTGTCGATGTTCAGTGGCACTTAGCTGTTGGCCATTACAACGAACATCCGAGCAGAAAGGAGTAGAAAATAACACCTTACTTACCCCCTACTGATATCAAAACATAGATAGTATTTGCCAAAACCCAGTGCAGAAAAATACTGACTGCCATCAACGACAGGCTATATCGGTATGGTAATTGCAATCTATATGTCGATAATTGGTGACCCTACCTAAGTCAGAATCCTAAACCAATGATATATAAGTAATGTAGCTTTACCTTGGGATCAGTGACACGTAAGGGAAAAAACCCGTAGCCGAACTGAGCCCACTCCTGAGCTGAATAGAGTTGTGTGAATATGTTATTGTACTGCCATGTGAGATATCTATTTAGTGCGTATCCTTGAATTGAAAGATCCCAAGAAGTATGTTCACCGTAAAATAGCAAAATGTGAGTAAAAGCTGCGGTGTATTTGCTAACAGCACTGAATTGACCAACGTGAAGTTCAATGGTATGATGGGGCTGTTGTTGCTTGGGAAGAACCCTCCTCTGGTAATACTAGATCCGGCCCTACCATCGAGACATGTTACGATTGGTTTCGTGATCTAGGCTTCTGCAACATCCGGTATATGTACTTACGAATTTGCGGTCGAAACAGCCATGCTGAGAAGGCCGATGCATATGCCAATCCCGATAATGATAAATAAATAACTAGTAGCCCATTTAGATTTTGGTATGACCGACGCCCAGACCGTACGAGCCCCGAACCATGGCCGTGCTACTGATTGTGCAGTTGAAGAATAAGAGCGAAAGGCTTCCCGAATCTGCCCATGGCTCATTGTGCAATACCCAGCTGTAATAACATCCGGTCGAGTGATGAAGGACGCTATAGCGTCTCCAGGTGTGACTAGGGGTTCTTGTCGAGCATGACCCATGGAAGTTGCGACAATAATAGCCGTGCATGTCTTTATAACTACAAAAAGAGTGACGGTTAATAGCAAGGCGGGCGCGACACCAACTCCTATAATCCCGGATCGTTGTTAGACAGGCGACTATAATATCGACCGCAACGAAGATTACAAACTTTTAACTGGTAAAGGGGACAACATACGGCAAGTTGTTTCTATCGGTTGCACAAGGCAGTAGTCGATAGATAAATCTAGGGCGGAGGGCCGGAAATCCGAGGCTGTGTGGTGCAATTGATACCCTTCAGGCCCCCATTCCGGTTCCTTGCCAAAGTGGGATTCCAGTACTGATACGTTGATAAAACTATAGTTCGTCCAATCGGCTTCTATATCAGGTGAGATGATATCTGCAGGATAATAGCCGTAATACCCCAGTAATACAGAAGATTTACCGAGCGCGCCCATACACACATTGCTGCAATCGGTAGCTCTATTAGAATTATATGTCGAGTGTACACTGCACTGGGCGTCGAAGAATAGATGATTTGGCTGATACGGCGGAACATATCGGTCCCAGAAGCCTGACTCATTACTCCGAAGCTTCCACATGTCGTCGCGAACCCAGCCACCTGGTTTATTCACAACGAGCACGACATTACGATACTCTGACAGCCCTTGGCAAGAGGCATATGCTTTATTGCAGGCATCGGTGTCGAGCTTTGTCCACTGTCCGGCATCTTTTGCAGTCGTAGATATGTTTCTGAGAACAGGGGAGTTTTCGTCGTCATAGTCCGACGGAGTCACTTGGAATCCGTAATCTGAATACCCGTCCGCAATTACAGTCGCGTCATAATTCTTTATAGATGGGTCTGGTTTATGCTCATCTAAGTCCACGGACGACAAGCCTGGGAAAAAGAGGCTTGCTCCAGGGGGGAAATAGGTGGCACCCTTAGTGAATTCTTCAGTTGCTATCGTTAGATGAAAATCCGCACCGCGATAATCTGTTCTGAAGACGGCCGAGTTGAATAAAAGGTGAATGGGTACAGAGCTCAGAAACAAGACACTATAGTCCGTCGAATCAGCATTTGGACGATAGGTTCGCATAGCTATCGCAGTCCCCTTCATTCATTGATCTGGGGGTTTTGGGTAGAGATAGTATGTCTCCCGAGCTGTCTACTAGACCGGAATCACAGATACCAAAGGGTAGCTTACGTCCAGCACGATGACTTGAATTTTGAGAGTCGGAATGTGTTACGAATTGAAGAGACGCCGACGTCAAGCCAGGAGCCTGCGGCATGGGCTCTATCGATCTCCTCTCTTGAGGGTGAATTGAGAACCTGCATGAAGAAGTTGCTGGAGGCGAGCCTAATTTGCGCGGAATTAGCTGTATTGGACCAAGAACACCTGCGAAAAAGATGACATATTTCCGCTGCTTGAATTAAGAATTCAAACTAGTAGTTTCACCAGACTGGCCAAGTATCAGAAGAAGTGACGTACTATTACTCCCCGAGTTAGCATCGAAAATGCAGATGGCCTGTCTCTTATCTAGTGACACTGGGGAGTTTCCAGGTCAGCGGGGGACACTCACCACAAGTGTCGAAACCACGTTAATAAGCAAGTGAAGCGCAATATTAATAGTTGTCACATTGCGACCGCTACAGCTCCCAGCGTAAAAGAACAGGGCGGTCTTGAACCCGTTGGATAAAGCTGTGCTTGATAATCCGATCAGGGTCGCCGATAACACAGCCAGGATCGCGCAATTGACTCTAGCAGCCCTCTTCCAGCCGCTTGATTTGAAAGGATTGATGGCGTCCATGAGTGATACGCAGATGCCGTGTCGCTGATGGCGTTATTTGAATCCTCTAGCGAGTGTTTACGCCGGTTATTGGTATGGAGTGCGTAAAAGGAGTCGAGGACTTTTATACCTTATCAGAGATTATGATGCATCAAGAAGATCGAACCGGTAGGACCATGCTCTTTACCATGGGACCGGCAAAACCGAGAGCTGATGAAGCAACATATGAACCGCAAAATGAATGATTAACAGTTCCAATGGTTATGTAAGTAGTGGCCACCCAGCTTGGGAGAAATACCCAAGGTTGTCATTGGGTATACCAGAGTAATACCGAACAGGGGGTGAGTCTGCAGTTGGGACTTGTGTGCAGATTCAGGTGGATCTGCAAGGAGACCGCAGTGATGAAGTTATAGAAGAGATGGAAATGATTGTCATGAAGGCACCGCATCCAACATTGTCCGTTGTACAAGAACACGATTTGCTATACATAGTACCTGTAAGCTGCGCCGCAATCATGCATGCGCCGCCCCAGTTGCCGCTATTGCCACTAAAAAGCATCGGGTGCTGAAACAAGATCTCCTATGATGTCCGGAGCAGGTGCAACAAATATGACCGTCACATCGTCGAAACTGCCATTTGAAGTGGCAATCGGACTGCTTGTTATCAGGACGTGCCACGCTTCCGCACCAATTAGACACTGCTGGTACGTGACAGTTCGACATTCAATGAAACGCCCAATGCTCAGTTTCAGGCGCCCCCAATCCGATTACAACTGCATGTTATCGGGGGCGTAATTGACTTTGCTTGTACCTTCGGCGTGGTATGATTTGGCTTATGTGCCCTTTTGCCACGGTTACACCAGAGAGGCGCGCGGCTGCGCCGCGAATAACCACAATTCAATATTCTTTTAAACGCCTGGCCTCCTACAGTCCAAAAAAGCAAATAAGTTTTATCTCAATCCGCTACTGACCTTAGACTTACGAGGCTCGCTATGTAAGTAAGTGCCTTCAATACGAAGTGTTCCTTACTAGAGGAAAAGGAGACAAAAATTTTTTACGGCAAAATTTTAAAATATTACGATAAAAGCCATAGAAAATATAAAAAATATTATACTTTAAGAATTTATATGAAGGCATAGGCCTCTGCTTATATCAGCCGGATTTCACGGAATTTACCGTTGAGGTGACGCACATACGCACGCTATTCAACGCCTTTCACAATCCTGGACTTAGGTCGCTGAATGCTAATTGAAGATGACGGTTTCATAAATATAGGTTTGCTTTTCAGTTCAATCGATCATGGCTAGCCTAAGCGGCGACTATCACTGCAACTGCACGAGTCTCGTGACGGTGGCAGCGCTCTGCAAAGACGAGCCGATCGTCATAGCCCCGCACGTGGCTTTGCTGAAGGAATCTGCAAATAGACAAGATACCTGCCCATTCTGTGTCCTTTGCTGGACAGCCTTGATGCAGACATTTCGGAGGAGCGCGGACAATTGGGCCGCAAGTTCCGGGCCCAGGGCCGTCTCCGTGACGGCAGACTTCAAATTTCTCGCCACCGTGCGAACGACGGATGGGCGCTTGTTAGAGGGCCTCGTGAAAAAGCGTTGTCCTGATGGTTCGGTGCCGCGAACACTATTACCTGATTCGCTGGATTGTGGAATTGGAATATTTATCCAGGAAGTTTCTGTACCAGCGGCAACTTTGAAGGTTTTTGCGCAGGTTCCCCTTTTCTCTGTTTCTTTTTCTGGATGTAACCTAACGCAGATTTGAGATATGCAGCGTTCCCGAAACGAAGGGGGCTTTGCACATCAAAGAACGATGTTCTGCCGTCGATAGTGATCCTGATCAGAAAGCGACCCGAGAGCTAATGAATGAGTGGCTACGCGAATGCAAATCTCACGAGCTTTGCGCTACAGTCGAAGAAGACATGGAAATGCCAACAAGAGTGATAGACGTAACTAGCAGAGAAAACCCTCTCCTTGTCATCACTGCCGGCAAGCGAGGGAAATTCCTAGCTCTCTCTTACTGCTGGGGACCACAGGGCGAAGATCTCTTCCTCCTCAACAACGAGACTCAATCGGCGCTGCTTCACGGCAGTGTGAAAGAGAGCGTCTTTACGCGAACCCACCGCGAGACTTTCGCCATAGCCCGCGCTCTCGGCATCCAATATGTCTGGATAGACGCCCTTTGCATCATCCAGGGGAACAAGAAGGACTGGGAAGCCGAGTCGAAAAAGATGCGCCAAGTCTATAACAATGCCTATTTGACCGTCTTGGCCGGCAGCTCCGCGGACTCTCGCGCTGGCTTTCTGTCAGACCGGCCCAGCCCTGTGCAGCCATTCCCAATCCTTCTCGATGATAACTGCGACGGCCAGCAACCATTCGTCTTTGCCGCCTTGACGCGCTCCCATGCCGAGGGCCCGACGCGCGCACGCAGCTGGTGCTTCCAGGAGTCCATGCTCTCCCGACGCCTCTTGGTTTTTGGCACTGAACAGCTCAGGTTCCGATGCATAACAGGGGAGCGTTCCGAGCACGCGGCTTTGGTACAGATGGACGGTGTTCGGCGCACACTAGATGACCATGAAACGCCCTTCTTCAATCCAGAATTGCAGCAGCTACGCGCTTATCCCGGCGACGCAAGCGTGGTTCGCTCTTCCGTGCTCGAGCACTGGTACGTGATATTGATTGAGTTTACGCACCGTCGCCTCAGCAACCCGCACGATATCTTCGCCAGCATCAGCTCCATCGCCCAGGCATCAGCCCCTTATCTCAGGGGATCGCGCTACCTCGCGGGCCTCTGGGAGAGCGATCTTATACGTGGCTTACTTTGGCGACCAGCCGCCTTTGGATCTGAATTGGGCGAGCCCGGTGTCCTCACCCGGCCAGTCGAGCGTGCGCCAACGTGGTCGTGGGCGTCAGTCGAGGGTGGTATAGACCATCTAGACTACGAGCTGAATTGGGACGTTCCGATCATAGAGAACCAATCGCCATTGAAGAGCGGTGCCGTTCCTGGAGGCGAGCAGATCCGAAAGTCCGTGTTTGACACCAAAGCGGACTTTGTTCGGGTTCGGCCGGCAGCGAGGTTCCCGCAGGCCGAGCAAGATGACCACGACGAGGCTCGGTGCTGGAGTGATGACACGCACTTCAAACCCGACACGGTACACATCGAGGCTCCTAATCTACCGCAGCTGCTTATGTGGGGACGGTTAGTCAAAGCGATTTTCTCGGACCAGCGCGTCAATGTTAAGCGATGGAGGCCGCGCCACGACTGGCGGCCGCAAGAGCAGCGGCGAGAGACGTACGAACGCATGCATAATGGCCGTAGACCGGTTTTTGAGCGTGCATTAATGATTTACGGCTACGGCTTTTACTTGCTGGACAGCGAGGAGCAGGGCAAGACATTTGCGGTCGGCCTGTTTGATGTGAAAGATGAGACCTGCCGAGAGGTTTGGTGTCTGCAGCTGACCGAGGTTGAGGGCCTTATGTTACGGGAGGTCGAGAGTCACGATGGCATTAGGAGTTTCCAACGCCTGGGCTTATTTTGGCTAGAAGAGAAAGATTGGTTCGCTGATATAGACGAAGTTATTGTCCGTTTGAAGTAAGAAGTCAGGGTTCAAGCATAGGGCCTGAACTAGCTAGGGCTCGAATGATCAAGCGTAGGATTTTTTTGTTTTCTTACTGTAATACTACCTGTACACATATAAATATTGCGATGCTTTTCTTCGCGTATTAAGGACGAACATTTGAAGATGTTTAAGTTGAGGACAGTAATTGTTGTATAAGAAGGTAATCTAAACAAGATTTTACTCAAATCCACTCATGGTTGATCTATCATTGAGCCTTCCTACAAGGTGTTCCCAAAAAGCTTCACTGTTTTTTGTGATACTATACACTAGGCTCCGAGCCGTAATGACATCACATCCACTTTCCAGATTTCATGAATCCTATATCTTAACTCTGTCGTACCTCTTAGATCCGGTGGGAGTTTGTCTAAATTATGTCAGCGAGTTGAAGATGACGTAGATTCGAGAGAATAAAGCATTGTGTTTGGCTGTGTCTCAGAGTTTAATTTATCCATCAACGAAGATCTCAGTCCCGTCTTGAAACATATTTTTTGGGTGACATATATCATCATAATAGCACGATGCTAAAGCAGCTGGAGTGAAGAAAGAAGCAGACATACCTTAGTTTTTAGGGAGCGCAGTGCTTTAACCAGCAACTGCGCTACCCAGAGACTCCCATCCACTGCGCGTCCAAGGCGCGATTAAGATGGCAGCTTGAGCATCGGCGATACTGCCTGTACCAGCATATGCATCCGCCAAATCCGTTGCTCCAAGTTCCCCCTTAGGCGGGATAGATTTCAACGCAACGTTGAGCGCCATGTCTGCGGGGTACTCCTCGCCGCTGATCTCAGCTAATCGAGACCATCCATAAGGCAGGTGTGGATGCAACATCACATCGTTCTGGATCTGGGTGAGCACGTCCTCTTCTGTACTGTTTTCGTTCAAGGCGGCCACCGCCCGGAATACATCACCGATTTGCGAGTGCTCCGTGTCTGTAGTCTTGTCGCTAGTGCGCAGAGTGTGTAGCTCTGATGTAACAGCCTCGAGTGACTCATCGTCTGCATCTAGCAACGCAACAATTCCTAGAAGAACAACCGACTGTACGTGGCTAGCATCTTTCTCTATAACCTCAAATAGGACGCTGCGCGCTCTCTCGCGCGCCTCCTCAGTGCCGGTAGCCCACAGAACCTGCGCCAACAGACAGGCTGCGTTTGGATCGTTACTTGATTCCTCGAGTGCTGTCTCGAAATAGCCGACGGCCTCGTCGGACCGGCCATTGAAGTATTGAGCTAGGCCGATTGTCAAATGTGCCGAAAGCCGAGCTTTCCGACGTTGCTCTGCTGTAAGTTCTTTGGCAGAGTTATCGCTACTAAGTTCGAGAGCTAGCTCACCACATTCGATAGCGTTCTCATTATTCCCGGCTGCCAAGTACGACCGGGCTAGATCCGCCTTGGCTAAAGCAAACCGAGCCAGTGAATCCGGTGACTCAGTTGCCTCATATTCGGTCTCTAGCTTTTCACAGGCGGTTCGTAAAGTGTCTATTGCACTAGGACTGTCATCTGTCCGCTCTTGAAAGAGCGCCCAGAGATGCTGATAGACTAGGTCTTGAGGTCTGAGGCGTCTGAGTTGAGCAAGTGCGAAGAGGGGTTGGATCAAAGTAGTTATGTTTGCTTGCACAGGCAAGGTCAAAATATGGTCAAACATTGACATAGGATATTGCCGTCTTGTGATTAATAATGAAGCCTCTGAAATGTCCATTGCATGCGTAAATAGTCCACGGGCTTCACGAGCGTCGCCATAAAGTAGAGCGACGAATCCTTGTCCAACCCATGCATGTGCATAGTCGGGGTCGTTGGATTGAGCTCGTGTAAATGCTTCGTTTGCTAATTGAAGATCATTTTGGAGAAGCGCCAATGTACCCAGATTTGTCCAGGCATGTGAGCTTCTCTCATTGAGAAAGAGCGCTCGTACAAAGGCATGTTGGGCAACCGATGGGTTAATCTCACTGGTGACCACACCAAGTGAATTCCAGAACTCAGGGTTCCCGGCCTCTAATTCGATGGCTCGCTTGAAGCAGCGCACGGCCGCCTTCTGGTATCTACTGGATCGAAGCCTGAGACTTGAAGGAAGACATGAATGAGCACGGTTCTCCGCCCAGCCTAAGTTGTAATACGCAACTGCCTGGGCGTGCACATCCTGCGCTGTTACGTGAATTGCTCTTTTGTGGGCTAGTATTGTGGCATGTAGACTTCGTGTGAGGTCGACGCCGAGTTGTTCGTCGTCGGGGAACTTTCCCTTAGCAAAGACCACCTCCATACCAACACCGTCGACGTCATGTAGTATGGCATAAGCCGTTTCCTGGTCTACACCCAAATCGAGTACCTTACGAATGTCATCGACGGGTAGATTACAAGCATGGCCCTGAACTTGTGAAAAGACAGAGCAAGCATCACCAACAGCTTTCCAGAAGTTAAATGTGTGGGTAATAGGTTCAGGGACAGAAACTGAAAAAGACAATGTCTTAGTGGCAAGCTCAACAGACTTTCCGAAAAGCCCCTTGTCAACACAGTCAACGGCGTTTTCAACCATTGTCTGCAATAGTGCAATAGCAACACCTTCTTCGTTGGGCCGTTCGGCTATAACGTCGCGATATAGGTCCACGGCTTCGTCGAACTCCCCGAGCTCCCGTTTCACGTTGGCTAGCATGTATTTCGTGAACCAGGTGTCCCTTAGATCCTTGCTATCCATAGTAGCTTCTAGCCCTTGAGCATTCTGGATTGCTTTGGTTGCTGCGATGTATCGCCCCGAGTTGTAATAACTTTCCCCTAGGCCGACCCATGAATGGTACTCATTTGGGGAGATTCGAAGTGCATGTTGGAAGGAAACAATGGCTTTGGCGTAGTCCTGCTTGTTAAGTTCAGCGACACCAAGTGCGGACAATGGCCAGCTAATTCCCTTCTTTTTGGACCCTGGAGGTGGCTTCACCCGTCCAGAGTCCACCACTCGCTGAGCGACGAGTTCTACACGGTCCCAGTCGCCATCGTCGGCGAAGGACCTTGCAAGTCGCTCTGCTGATTCGACTTCCGCTGAAGAAAGCTCGACAGCTTTTAGGAAACACCTTCGAGCTCGTTTTTTATCCTTCGCATAGTCCGCGTAGTAGACACCGAGACTACTATATGCTGGCGCGTAGCTGAAATTACTTTTCAAGGCGTCGATGAAATAAGCATAGGCCCCATCGCGACTTTTTCTCGCAGTTTTAGAAGGGTCGATGTTCCATATACAGCAGCCTAGACGATGTTGCGTCTGGGCTAAAAGATCTTTCGACACGGGCTCAGATACCATGGCCGGGAGTAGGGATTCAAGCTCCGACTTTCCACGGATGTGGTCACCTTTAAGTGCGTATAACCAACCAACCTCGGCGCGGACCCGAAGGTTAGTATTGTCGCCTTTTAATGCACGATTCAGAAAATCGATTGCATCGTCAAATTCTTCTTCCTCTTCGTAGATCAGGCCGACTCCGATCATGGCTGATGTCGAGGTGGGATCGACCTCTAGAACTTTGTCGAAGAGAAACTTGGCCTCTGCGTGGTTTCGCGGTGATTGATAGAAGACCAAAGCCGTGCCAAGATAGAGCATGAACGCCTGATTGGCGTTCGTAAATACCTTTCCTGTCTTTTCGGTCTCACTTGTCATGATATTCATGGCTTTCCTCATCAGCTCAACGTTGCTCTCATGCTCCTCGAGATGTTGATAATATTCTCCCATCAATCTATGAGCAAGGAGAGAGGAGGTAGTCGAAATCCCCTCTGTCATCATGAGCAGTCTATCCTCATCTGTATAGGGAATTACAGAGGTAGGAGCACCGCCTTCCTCGTCGTCTTCGCTCTCATCTTCATCCTGAGCTGTTTCGACCTTGGCGGGTGTGCTGTCCGGCCTTTTGGGGAACGGCGATAAGTCGCTCGTCATGAACCCGGTCAACACACGGTACAGGTCGCTGTCGGGGAAGTGAGCACAATACTCAGTGAGAACGTTAACATCCCAGTCTTTGATCTCTTTGCAGTCCTGCCACTCTATAGAAACATCCCAAGCAAGCTTAAAGGGATGTTTGATAATGACCATATCATTCGCTAGTTTCTGTACAACCTGAAGTTCGGCCCCCTTTTCAGCGGCCGGGAGAACCAAGAGTCGGTCATAGAGAAACTGCAGCAGTTTTTCCTCGTACTGGCGCCGGATGTCATCGTCGTTTGACCAGAGTATGAGTTGCTCGTAGATCCAGGCAAGCTTACTTTGACACAAGACTTCCCTGTTGACCTCGACAGTAACCTCGGTAAGCTTGGCACCCAATCTCGTTCGTCTCTCTCCTATGAGGGTGTTGATGCGCTTCTTCTCATCAACCTCAAGAATTTGAGCCATCGTTTCGTAGGTC
Source organism: Xylaria cubensis (assembly GCA_022385715.1). Classification (NCBI taxonomy): domain Eukaryota; kingdom Fungi; phylum Ascomycota; class Sordariomycetes; order Xylariales; family Xylariaceae; genus Xylaria; species Xylaria cubensis. The sequence continues at coordinate 636,274 of MU279013.1, read as the reverse complement.
TTGGCAGGGTGAGGCAGACGACCTTCTAGGACAGGGTATATGGGGCTATCGGGAAGTATGATGTTAAGGGCTTCAATGTACTGGGAGCGGTCACCCTGAGCGCGTGCAAAGTCGACGAATTTGTCGATGACATCCTGGCACTTATACATGTCATTTGCGGCGCTGAAGATGTCGGCCAGCTTGAGTGCAGCATGGTAGTATTTTTCGAGAGACTTAGCACCCTGCTTTTCGTATAGCTTGATCAGACCCTGCCATGCTTGGGGATCAGGTCGAAGATCTGTTGCTGTCTTGTAAGCATCTTCGGCAAGATCGACCTGGTTTTTCTTGTCGAGCGCAAAGGCCTTGAATACATGCCTTGATCACATCGAATTAGCCATAATATCAACAGGAGCTAGATATTGATTGGGTGGGTGACTTGACATACGCTTGGTAGTTCTTGGGGTCCTTGGAAATGAGATTGTCGGTCTGGACCAGGGCGTCATCCCATTTCTGTTGGCGAATAGCATCGTTGATGGCCTTCAGTGAGGCTTTGATACTAGCCATTGTGATGAGGAACGTAGACAGGATCTACCTAGAGTCCGTGTCATGTCTTGATGTGACAAGGCTCTGAGGTGCCGTCATTTCAATGTGGACCTGCAAACTAGTTCCGGTCGGTCGATTGTTAGGCGAGTTGTCCTCCTATCTAGACTTCTGTAGCCTTAGGTAAGGCTAGGACCTTAGGCGTCGTTTTGTTATGCTGTACTGCGAGTTTGTACGAAAGAGCTTTGCAGAATGACGCACTACCCAAGACAACATCGGTGGGGTACCGTTCATCTTGCGGCAGAACCCCGGCTAGATTATACCTACCCGCTAGTTAGCGTCAGTCTGTATAACTGAATAACTATCAAAGCTGTATTTTAGTTCCGGTTTATGCTGAGCTTACTACGTCTGTACTGGTAAACCTGTTGTTGGGTGATCGCCTTGACCCACTCGCCATCACCATCTGTCAGTCATTCATTCATCGATCTTAATCCCCCCTGTTGGTCTGGTCTTGGGACCCGAATCAACGTCTAATCCTGCCTGACCTTTAAGTCTAAATGATGATCCTGTCTACACTCTCCTCCATCCTTCCATCTTGATTATCCCATCCCGAAGCCGCCGCGTCCGCTTTTCCTCCTTTTCCTCGATAGCGTCTGGCCTCCACTTACAGCACTATCTCTGCGTGCCTACTATACTGTTCAGCAGTTCAGTTTCAGCGCAACGCTTGCTTATCTGCCCCATATTGCCCCAGCTTTCTAGCCTAATACCATATTTGCCAAGGTCCCTACCCCAAGTTAATGGGAATTAGCAATACAGCACCCCTGTTCCGCATGAACGTCATCGTTTAACTGTTGTTCGCCCTGTTCAAAACTGTTCCTTTAATCATCGTGAGAGCGTATCGCCTTCCATCATTCTGAATTGAGGAATTGTTGTTGTTGTGTGTTATTATTCAGTATAGTAATGGCTTCACTTCGCCTGACGATCGAGGATGGCCAATTCTGCGACAAATACGGAAGACATGTCCTGCTGAGAGGTATCAATGTTGCGGCTGACGCGAAGCTTCCGAGCAACCCCGATGTACCCTCCCACGTCGCCAACGACTTCTTCGACGGTGACAATGTCAAGTTTCATGCCCGGCCTTTTCGAAAAGAGGATGCCCATATCCACTTCTCCCGTATAAAACGCTTCGGCTACAATACCATTCGCTATATCTTCACCTGGGAAGCCATCGAGGCTGCCGGCCCTGGGAGATATGACGAGGAGTGGATTCAACATACAATCGATGTTCTCAGGGTGGCCAAGGAATATGGTTTCTATGTCTTCATGGACCCCCATCAGGACGTGGTTCGTCACTCTTCCGCCTCCTCAAACTCAGATATGCCTATGTTCTCTGCTAACTCTTTATGATTATACAGTGGTCCAGGTATTGTGGCGGTTCTGGTGCTCCTATGTGGACTATATACGCTTGTGGATTGAATCCACAGAGTTTTGCTGCTACCGAGGCTGCCATTGTTCATAACACATTCCCTGAACCCGAGAAGTTCCCGAAAATGATTTGGTCGACCAACTACTATCGCTTAGCTGCCGCCACCATATTTACCATGTTCTTCGCCGGACGAGACTTTGCCCCGAAATGCATCATAAACGGTCTAAATATCCAAGACTTCTTACAAGGCCATTTTATGCGGGCTTGTGCACATCTCGCCAAACGAATACATGAAGCCGGCGACATTGAAAACGAAGTAGTATTTGGATGGGAGAGTCTGAATGAGCCGAATAGGGGGATGATTGGACATGTTGACCTTGGCGTCATTCCTAAAGAACAACAGCTCAAGAAAGGCACCTGCCCAACTCTTTGGCAGAGCTTATTGACCGGCTCTGGGCGGGCATGCGAGATTGATACCTGGGACATAGGGGGACTGGGTGCCTACAAGGTCGGACGTGCGCTTATCGACCCACAAGGAGAGAAGGCTTGGTTGCCCCAGGACTACGATGATACGAGGTACGGATGGAAGCGTGATCCCGACTGGAAACTTGGGGAATGCGCCTGGGCACAGCACGGAGTGTGGGATCCTTCGACGGACGCCCTTCTGCAGAAGAATTATTTCCAGAAGAATCCGAGAACCGGACAAATCTTAGACTATCCAGCATTCACCAACACATATTTTATGGACTTTTATCGATATTACAGAGACACGATACGATCTATACATAAGGACGCGATTTTGCTCTGTCAACCTCCGACCCTCGAGATTCCCCCCACAATCAAGGGAACTGAAGATGACGATCCAAGGATGGTGTATGCGCCACATTATTATGATGGAATCACACTCATGACCAAGAAGTGGAACCGAACCTGGAACGTCGATGTTTTTGGCGTACTCCGAGGTAGATACCTCCACCCCGCATTTGCCATCAAGATAGGCGAATCTGCCATCCGGAATTCGTTTAAAGAACAGCTGGCAGCCATTAAAAAGGAGGGAAAGGATTATATGGGAAACCATCCGTGCATCCTAACGGAATTCGGGATTCCCTACGATATGGACGACAAACATGCCTATAAGACAGGCGATTACTCTAGCCAGTCAGCTGCTATGGATGCCAATCACTTTGCCGTAGAAGGCTCGGGGATGGAAGGGTACACCCTATGGGTGTACACTGTCACGGTAAAAACTGCCACCCTTGACGATGCCTTAGGATGTACTGTTGCTAATATCGCACCCAGAATGATCATCAAAGAGGAGACCAGTGGAATGGTGAAGACTTATCCATCTTTTCGGTAGATGACCAAGCGCTGCCAGTCTCAAGCCTTCCTAAAACTCAAGCAATCACATCTAGCAGCTTGCAAAACGCGACTATGACTTCTACTCGGCCAGAAGTTGATGATGAAACTTCAATTACACCTACCAACCTGAGACAGACTCTCGCGAATCCTTCGATCACATCACAACCTTCAAGCTTGAATCCAGAACTGACAAACACACCGGGCTATCGTGCTGCCGAGGCTTACGTTCGCCCAGCGCCTGTTGTCGCCAGTGGGAAAGTCACCAATTACGGATTCGACTTAAAAAACTGTAACTTTACGATGAATATTGATGCCCCGCAAGGGCGGTCAGCTGATTCGGCGACTGTCGTTTTCTTGCCCGAGTACCATTTCCCCAAAGACCAGTGCACCGTTGCTGTGAGCTCTGGTAAGTGGGAAATCAGCACTGACGATGAGGAAGGTGCATGGACACAGAAGTTACAATGGTGGCACGGCGACGGCCAACAGAGCCTCAGAGTAACGGGTCTTATCAGGCCATACAACACGCTTTCCGGGACTTCTGAAGAGGCGGGCTATTTGGAGCAATGCCAGCAATCATACGGTGTTGATTTCAAGAGCTGCAGTGTGATGTAAACGACATCGGAATCTTTTGATTTCATTAGCGGTCGTATTTTGGCTTCAATCATATATCAGAGCGTGGCGTTAGTGTTGCGCTTGATGTCTACGTAGTATGTATGCTACCCCTGGCAATATTACAATTAATGTGCTGACACTGCAATCAAACAAGATCTTTTGGTATGTTGCGACGTAGCATAGACTACGACGACGACATAAGCTGACCTCGGCCAAGGAAAGCTGGCTAGCTGCGAGGCAACACCTGTCAGCAGCCCCGACGTCGATCGCTGAAAAACCATTTCCGCCAGACCTCATCTGACGGGCTGACTGGATAGGAAATATGACCGAGTTCACGTTTATTGCGTGAATCCGTCCTTATCCATAGTTGGAACAGGATTTGAAGAAATGAAATTGTTATTTTACTACAATTAGAAACAAGGAAGAGAGAAAGGAGACTATCTGGAAGTAACCTTCTTTTACGGATTGAGAATTCTGGGTCAAAATTGTATATAGCTGCTACGTATTTTCACCCCTTTTCGGTTTCGGACTGCGAACCACTACCTTATTTATTGACCACCTATACTACTTGAGGCTGGAGGCTACAAGGGCGACGCCATTTTCACTGATGCTAACTCATTGGTTAAGATTACAATCTTGTTTTATGAATCTCTATTTATGTGGCGTTTGGTCATAGGTTCGTGCAGCGTACCTGATGTAAGATTTTGCCGTGTACAGTACAGTTCAGTAATGCTTACTCACTGATAAGATTAAACTTGAATAACGTACGTGACAATACCCTGACTCAGACTCTCGTCTTTATACTAACTAGCCGGAAAATGATCATCGTCGTATTGATATGGGTGAGGCAGATTCTCTATATCGGAGGATTTGGTATCTGATCCATGGGTTTTTTTCATCCGCATATGCGTATTGAAGTTTAAGTGCGTTTAAAATGGCCGATGTTAACTATTGCGACTCCACTATCCAGGCTACGGGAAGTCGGGGGTTCGGTTCTTGGGTCTGCCTTGGGGCTTGGGCTTAAGGTTATCCTGGTGTTTACTTGTTTCATAGGTCGGCAGATCCCGGCTTTCCGTCGCTTCCTTACCAGGTACCTAGGTAGCTTTTGGTGTAGCCGCAAATGTTATTCGTTGGTTTACAGAATAAGTTTGTTGTCCTACCCCCTCCATTCGCGTATTCGTCGTCCTACATAGCGGAATTGGAGGTGACGATTAAGACTTCCATTTATCCAATGTAGGGTTAATGTCCGGATGACTTGGAAATACTTTCTTTTCTCGCTGGTTCGTGGATTGTGTTCCTAATGACAACTAATACGGCCAGATTCAACTCAACCTCAATCGGATGAAACTACTTGAATAAGAAATGGGGCTTTGCAAGGTTGTTTTGCTATTAGACGCGTAGCCGCCCGACGCCTCGACCACACCCACTGTACAAGCATGCACAGCTTGTCACGCTGATCTCCGCCTCCAACTCCAATCACCGCCTCGTTTCTTCCTCCCAGTAGGCGTACTTATTATCAATCAATGACCTGAGGACTCACAGCGTCTTCAGCGATTTCTGGAGATCGAAGCATTCTTCTTTAGTTTCTTTTGCAGGCGGAGTGTTCCGAACTCGTCACCCGATTATTGGAGCATCTGGGGCAACCACATTGACCGACTAACTTAGACTCATATCATGTTCCACCACTATCACTTTGCGTCGTCACACTTCATCGCGAATGTGGATTCGCTGCAAGATAGAATATAAAAAAAGTGGTCATGTTGCGGTAATCTGGGAGTATTATTCTTACCTGATACTAGATTTGAACGCTGTAACCATCAAGTCTTTTACTGCTACAGGTAAGTATATAGGTATATGAAAGTTAAGAGTAAATACTTCTTCGCGATGCAGGGATCCTGCATGCCAAGATTCAAGTCAGCTGGGGTGACACACTTAGTAGGGTCGCTACTGCAAGGAAACCGCCACGACTTACCCATGGATTGATGGAGAAAGCACATGGTCACCACAGCTGTACAGTCTGTACTGTGAACGGGTTGTGGGCTGTGCACTGTCATTGCGTGGAACCTGCCAAAACAACCAACCACATCACAGTGCAGAATAGGACTGCTGGTTGAGGGAGCACTGTATCGGTAACCCTCAGCAACCCTCTTTCTCCTCCCGGACCCCATGATAAGGTTTCTCTTTAGACCAAACTGTGTGTAATTGATTAACTGTTTTGTCAGTACTATGTGTATTTGGTGATTTCACATCTTCCTCCGTCATATTCGGTGTCTGCTTCTCCTTTTGATTTGTTCCATCGCTAATAAAATCGCTGAGGAGAGAAGACAGTCAGCGAGAAAGGCGGACACCCAAGGGTGGCAGACGTTTAACCTTTGTTTCTGCTGTATCTTAAAGGTCATGTTTTGCGCTGCTTTGGCTGTTTATCCTGACTACTCCACTGGCTCTGCAACACCATGATCGAGACGCTTCACAGGACACACCAGTAATCGGGGCGGTATTTGCCGCGAAAGAGAAGAAGAGGCGACGGATATCATCACTATCGCAAATCTCGTATTGGAGTACGATACCATACGGTACGACCACGATCACGATTCCCGTTCGGCAATCTAGACCAACGCATACGAGAATAGACGACGACGGCGACGACCTCATCGCGCGCGATTGCAAAGCCCTTTGCGACCCAGAACGACTCCGACTTGCTGTTAACGTACATGTGACCTGGACCTCGACGATTGATATTCGAGGCAAGTCGCAGGCAAAGTTAGAAGCCGCCGACTGTGTCGCTATCACGTATGCGCCCATACGCATATTTATAATCCAGACCTGATACGCAACCACCACTGAACTATTTTCGCAAGTTATCTTGGTGCTTCCTCTACCATGTACTCCAATACGCAGAGGGATCCGGCACGGCCGTTCCAATTGCCGCCACCGCCGCCCTTGACGACTCCTAACCAGAGTCAACTCAACCATATGACTAGCATTCCACCACCTCCCCCTCGATATCCGCTTGCGCCCGCCACAATTAATGGCGTTCTTCTCCCCCCGCCGCCCGGTCCTCCCCCTCCGAACAGTGCCCTCGGTGCCAATGCTCCATGGCAGAATGGCTGGAGTCGTCCCTACGACAACCGTTCCGGATTCGTTCCTCTCCAGTCTACTGGCGGTCCCGCCGCATACAATCCCAGACTTCACCACCAGCTGTCAAATCAAACTTTGTCGGCTATTCCTCCGCCTCCGCCACTGACGTCGGATCGTTTGGGAAAGCCTCCCGGCAATGAAGATGCCGAGGAGCGCGCGGCCATGACCGCTACTTATATACCTGATGGCGGTACATACGGCGAGGGCGTTGGAATTCCAGGCTTCTTTCATGACGATATTTCCACGTACTCCACCACTCAGACGCTTTGGCCCCCAACAAGCCAGCCGGCCGGCAGTAATACTGCCGGTACCACACCGGGCGATGACGGTCGTACCGGACTCTATCCCACTTTCCAGAGCAAACAGGTATCTACCAGATCGAATGTTCCCACGGCACACGCTGAGATACCGCCTGAGCTGGCCGCAAAATGGCCCCTTGACCATGTCCTCCTGTGGCTCGCCGCCAATAGCTTCTCGAAAGATTGGCAGGAAACGTTTAAGGGACTTGACCTGCATGGCGCTCGCTTCCTCGAGCTTGGTAGCCAACGTGGAGGCCGTGGCAATTTTGGTATGATGCATCAGATGGTTTATCCTCGATTGGCCCAGGAATGTGCCAACAGCGGAACTGGTTGGGATCAAACACGCGAAAGAGATGAAGGGAAGAGGATGCGTCGGCTCATTCGAAGTTTGGCTACAGGGAAACCCCCCGAGCCCAAATCGCAAACATCACACGCTCGGAAAGAGTCTTTCAGTGGTGCGCATGGACCGAGTGTAGGAACCGATATGGAATCTCCCAATACCCCTATCAAATCGAATGGTTCTAGGATAGCTGGTCGCGAGTTTCCCCAGACAACAAGGGCTACGACAATGCCGACTGGTACTATTACAACCGAGTCCAACCACAGAGCTATGCTAAAGAATATCGACATTGAAAGTAATCGAAAAGGTAGTCCAAGTAGCGCTAGCGAATTTGGCGATAGCATTTTGCGAAGACAAAGTCCTAGTGCAAGTCCGAAACTGCCTGCGTCATTACCTCCCTCCTCACCATCCAGCAGGTTCGTCTGCCACAAACCCCGAAACAGCGCCGAATCGGTCTCATCCAGTGCTACTATCTATGGTTCGGGGCTACCGCCCGAAGCCGGGCAACTCCTTCGCAATACGCAAAATAATACCGGCTATGGTAGTCGTCTATCACCGATGGAACCCAGTGACCGCTCGGCTGGTGCCGAGCCGAACTCGGCTAAAGATAGCAAGAATTTATTTGGCTTTTTGAAGAAGAAACACAAGCAACGAGACGACGACAAAGATTCGCCTACGAGTCCTGGCTTGTATAGACCAAACGGTACTGGGTCCAATTCTCAAAGGACTTATATACTGGTGACGATGGATGGCTGGAACTACCGTATGTGCGATGTTACTGAATGTGACACTGCCAGAGAATTGCAAATCAACATTTGCAATAATCTTCGTTTACCTGACCCAGACCTTTTGCAAATGTATCCCACCGAGCTCGGCCAAGGGGTCCATGAACAACCGTTGGGAGACGTCTGCATCTGGCACCCTAAGCGTACAACTGTCGGCTCTATGAAACTGTTCGTCAAGTATGGCGACGCGGGGAGCGGAAGCACCAGTGTACCATCTCTTTTAGTCCCTCCAGGTGAATCTGACACCTATGCTAACCTCAATAACTATCGCCTGAGGTCCAGCTCTTCGCCACCTACGTCCAGAGCTAACACTATGCTTGGCAACTCGAGACCTAGCGATGAGCAGTTATCTGCGCGTTCCGAAGAATACCGTCTGAATATGGATCAAAGACAAACTGCTTGGCCAGTGCAGAGGAGCCAGGCCACCATACAGCAACCGTCTCCTCAAGAGTCACCACCAGTAGGTGTTGTGGGCAGGGACGTTGACTTCGATCATCCACGTACGTCTCCCTACGAAGACAAGAAGCCAGACACGCTTCTCCCGCAGAGAAAAGCGCCAGCACCGCCAGGCGTCGGCAGTGCAACGCTCATGAAAGCAAATTCGCTGAGCAAGAAAACTGGGCATAATATGAAGTTATCTCAGAGCGGTATGGATGGCATTCCCAGCCCAAGAAGGCCGGCCACATCCATTGGCTCATACGATGGTGCCCCCGAAATGTCCCATAAACAACGCCCTGCACTGGCTTCGCCACCCGCCGGTTCGGCCTTGGGGGCCTTGGTGAATATGGGAAGCGCTTGGGGTCATCTGGGTCGACCTTCTACGTCTACGGAACAACGACGCCCCAAGTCCCCGAGCCGTGTGAGCTCAGATCCAACGGCTGGGGCCGAGTATGTGGAACAAAGAGGTAAGGGCGCAATGGCAAGTGTTGATTTTGGTCAGACCTCGGGTCGTAGTAGCAGTCCACGGTCTGGTTCGCCAGGTTCTATCACCTGGAGTCGCGGTGATGTGCCATTCATCGTGCCCGACTATTCGCCTGGCGGTACTCCGCTAAACCTTGGAAACAAGCCTCAACATGAGCTAATAAATAAAGTTCGCCAAGCAGCTACTCCCGGCGATCTAAGTCCGAATACATCTCACCCAGCTAACGCTGCGTCAGGCCTAGCCTATGCAAATAGTGTCCGTCGCAAATCACATGGACCCGATGTTGATTTTACTGAGACAGACGTGCAATTCTCGAAAATGAACGAGTCTATGAGCAATAACGTCGAAGATTCTGGTGACGATTCCGATGATGGACTGTTTGCTGTTCCCGTACGCGGCAGGCAGCCATCTAAGTCAGTTCGCAAGTTGAAAACATCCAACCGAGAAAGCGATTCAGAGTCAAGTGGCAAGAAACCCATCCTACGGGTTAGGACATCGAGGTCGGGCAAGAATATGTCGGTTTCGTTTGACTCTCCACGTACCATGAATGAAGACGACAAAGAAAGCGTGAGGAGTGGCCGCAGCTCTCACCGCCGTACACCTGCGACACCAGGGTCGGACCAGTGGCAGTCTGACGATAGCAAACTGAACCGTCGGAAATCGTTCATCGAACGTGATGTGTGGGCCAATCGTCCTCCAACTGAAGCCTTGTTGAGCAATCTTGATGCTTATTTCCCTGAGTTGGACCTTGATCAGCCGGTTTTAGACGAGAGTCAGCTTCAAGAACCAAGTCCACCCGTATCTCCTATTCCCGAACAGGAGGAGCCAGTGCCTAGCGCTACTAATGTGACGATTGAAATCCCTACACCACCAGATACAAATGATGAAGGGAGAACTTTCTACAATGAGAGTGATACGCTTGGCTCGGACGAGTCTACCCTCAAAGCTCTCGAACGTCCCGCATCCATCGCTTCCAATACGCGGAAAAGCATGCGTAAATCAGGTATCAGCCGAATGAAATCGATTCGAGAGGTTGCGCGGGGCGCGCATGAGGCAAACAAACGTTATACCACCACCTCGACAGCCACTGGTACCAGATCTGCGTCTATGGTGCAACGTCGCAAGAGTACCAAGATGTTTGGTGCCAATGTTGTGCAGATTCATCCTGAACGGGGATCTATGATCGTGCCCCAAATACCACAAGATGTTCTTCCTAAACGACAAACCACATTCCGATGGTTCAAAGGTGAACTGATCGGGAAAGGAACGTACGGCCGCGTGTACCTGGGTATGAATGCAACAACAGGTGAATTCTTGGCTGTGAAGGAAGTTGAAGTAAACCAAAAAGCAGCCGGCGGAGATAAAAACAAGATGAAAGAGCTTCTTGCTGCCCTCGATCAGGAGATTGATACGATGCAGAATCTCGATCACGAGAACATCGTGCAGTATCTGGGCTGTGAGAGGAAAGAAACAAGTATTAGCATCTTTCTCGAGTATATTTCGGGTGGTAGCATCGGATCCTGTCTTCGTAAACACGGCAAATTCGAAGAGCCAGTCGTGCGTTCACTCACACGTCAAACGCTCTCTGGACTTGCCTACCTGCATCATGAAGGTATTCTACATCGTGACCTCAAGGCCGACAACATCCTATTGGATTTGGATGGAACGTGCAAAATCTCGGACTTCGGTATTTCCAAGAAAACGGATGATATATATGGTAACGACAAGACCAACTCGATGCAAGGCTCGGTCTTCTGGATGGCTCCCGAAGTTATCCGCTCACGAGGCGAGGGATACAGCGCCAAAGTCGATATTTGGAGCTTAGGCTGCGTAGTCTTGGAAATGTTCGCCGGTCGCCGTCCTTGGAGCAAGGAAGAGGCCGTAGGCGCTATCTATAAGATCGCAAACGGCGAGATTCCACCTATAAATGACGAAGTCCGCGCCGCCATCACGCCGTATGCCTTAGGGTTCATGTTGGACTGTTTCACCGTGTAAGTCCTGCTTTCTCAGTGCCTGTTCTTCAATCCAAGGATCTAGTAACTAAACATTTCTGCAGAGACCCAAATGACCGACCTACTGCTTTGCACCTTCTCAGACATCACGAATTCTGTGAGGTTGACACAAACTACAACTTCTATGATACGGAACTTTACGCAAGGATTCGAGGAACGTTTACAAATGAAGAACGATAGAAATGATAGAACTTTATATAACGGTGGCAGTGAAGGGCCTACTTTGAGCTATTGTTATTTCCTGTTAGCATGGCGTTTTGGATTGGATGTCGTCTTTTGCATAGCTAACGTCTGCAACTGGAAACAAAGCTGAAAAATGCAGGGCGGCTACTTGTTAGTCCGAGCCTTGACTTGGGATACACGTGGACATAAGAGATAGGAGAACGAAATGTGAATCGGTCATCAAAAGCTAAGGCTATGCAGACAGCATTTGGTTAACTCTAGAATCTGTATCGAACGACAGGCAGCAATATCTAGGTTTCTAGCATTCTTGAATGAAAGTGGAGTTTCCACATAGAGATACACAAGAAATAAGCATGAACTGGACGACATCGCGTAGCTTCCAAATTCCTGTGCGCTCAAGTAAATTAGTGAGCAATTTGATAAGTAGTTTCATCTCGAAGATGAAATATTGGACGAAGAGAAGGGTGCCATGACGCCGAGAGAAACTAACTTGGTCTTCCCGTCGTTAGCCTAAGTGATGTAAAGAGGGGTTAATAGATAAGGCTTACCTTACTATAGGTTCATCGCTAAAATCATACTCAAGCGATCTACGATGTTTCCTTTTCAGGCATAGAAGTCAATCACTTAGTGTATAGCTCTCAGATATAAAATTTCTTTTCATCATTTTCCTCCTTATGCTTCTTTAGCCCGAACACCCGAACGGTCTGCTCTATTTCCTAGATTGATCATAGGACTTAGCATTGTAGCAATGAATAGAGAGACTCGCGATGAGAAATTTCCGGCTGCGGGGGAGGTTAATGGGCCGGAGACGCGGCCGATCGCATCGGAGGTAGAGAGGCGGGTTCTGCGCAAGATCGATACGTTCTTGATGCCGGCGATGGTAATTGGTACGGAAGCCGAGCCGAATCAGGCTTTATGATTTCAAGCGTAGGGTATAAACTAACAATCAGCTGGGAAATAGGTTACGGACTCGTATACTATGACAAGGTAAAATTCAGATCAAACAAGTCTCTCACAATGACTGATGACGACCTGTAGGCTATCTTGGGGAGTGCCGCGCTCTTCGGCATGACGTCCGACCTTCAGCTAGCCGTCACGAACGCGGCAACAGGCAAGACAGATACGTCAAGGTTGAGCTGGGCGACGTCGATCTTCTACTTCGGGCAGCTGATCGGGTCGTATCCGATGACATACACGCTGCAGCGCTTCGACACGCGGTTCATCCTTGGGCCGGCCGTCATGACATGGGCCGTCATATGCGCTGCCACGGCCGGAGTCACTACGTGGCAAGGTCTTCTTGTGCAGCGGTTTTTCTTAGGCAAGTCGGGACTTATGTGAAGATATCTACTAAACTGCCTAGTCACTGGGACGTCAGTTAAGAATCTCTAACAATTGTATACAGGCTTCACTGAATCCATAGTCCCAACAGCATTCATGATAATCGTCAGCGGCTACTACACGCAGTCAGAACAATCGCTCCGGCAGACGTGGTGGTTCTCCGGGACAGGCTGGTTCACCATCATCGGCAGCGCGCTGAACTACGGGTTCGCGCAGATCTCGAACTCGGCCCTTAGGCCATGGCAGTACATATACGTGCTCGCGGGGGGTCTGACGTTCCTTTTTGGAATTTGGTGTCTCTTCTGTCTTCCGAATTCTCCAACCGACGCATGGTTTCTGACGCCTGAGGAAAGAGAGGTCGCTGTTGAACGCCTCCGCGCGGGCCAGACGGGCGTGTGTCATCAGAATCGAGAGATCAAGCCTGCGCAGATTAAGGAGGCGCTGTTTGATGCTAAGGTTTGGCTTGTTGCGCTGACGATGGGTTCGGCGTGAGTGAAGTCCCGTTCATCTCATTCATATCTCACTCAACGACTAGCTGTAACTCGCTGACTAACAACCAGGTACACCGTCAACGGCGCCGTGTCCGGCTTCGGACCCCTTATTGTCTCGACTTTCGGCTATTCCTCTCTCGAGTCGATTCTCTTCCAGTTTCCTTTAGGCGCAGTATGCGCTGTCGGGATCCCTCTCACAGGGTGGCTCTGCAGCCGATACCGCGACATTCGGATCCCGACGTTGATCGTCTGCTGTCTTCCCGTGATCGCCGGGTACGTCGTCATCTGGAAGTCGAGCTGGGGCCATCGTCCCGTCGCACCAGTTGTCGGGTACTCCATCATCGGTTTCTTTGGCCCCGTCGTGGGGTTGACCGTCTCCATTGGTGCTGGTAATGTCGCCGGTGAGACTAAAAAGAGTTTCATGGCTGCTGCTACCTTCGTCGCGTATTGTGTGGGAAATATTGTCGGTCCTCAACTCGTTCGTAGTGAGACGAAGGCGGAGCATTACCCTGCGCTCTGGACTGGCCTAATCATTTTGTATGCAATTGTCTACATTTCTGGAAGCCCCGCCCCAATGTGAGAAATAACGGTACTAATTTTGTGTGTGCAGCTACGTTGTCACTATCCTTACTGCCTCGACATTGTACGTCATCCTGCGTCGGGAAAATAGGAGGCGGGAACAGTTGGGACTAGATGAGCGAGAAAGGGGCCGAGTTGCCTTTAAGGATTTGACAGATAAGGAGAATCCCTACTTTAGATACGTGCTTTAGTCTCCTTTATACCAACGGAATGCCGCTCGATTCTGTCAAGTGTGAAGTGGAAAGTTTACGAGTTAAAGTAGTTGTATCTACATTAAAAAATATCGCAAAGATTTTAATTCAACAGCGGCACATCATTGTTCAGGTAAATGTTCATTTATACAAAAGAAAAAAACGTCAAGGTACATGTGCTGCAATGCTGCATCAATCCGGCGGTTATCCAGGTAGCGCCTTTAATGATTTTAATGTTGTTGAGTCGTTTTACACACTTACCATTTGTAATATTGTCAATAATCATCATCAACACCTTTTTCTACATAATTAAATAACAAGAAGGCCAGTGTATTTAATCTACTTGCTTCCAACTGCAGCTAAAATGTATCATTAGATTAGCTTGGCTGCAACTATCAGCAGGAAAAATATGGCTAACGTAAGCCTATATTGCTACCGTTTTGGATACAGCCTCCGGCGAAACCAATCAATCTGCCTGTACGCATTTTCGGTAAATAAATCCGTAAGGCATAATTTAGACTTAATTGAGCAATACAGCTTCTCAACACTACAATCATCTTACCAACCCCAATCACATTGAAGCTCTGTAAGATGAAATTGAAGCTCCTCAATAAAGTGCGACGGAATCTGCGGCAAGATCCGGTGTCTGACTTTGACAATGATCGGTCCTATAGTGGACTAGGCTGGAACCCGACGCAGGCTTCTGAGCGACCACATCACCCTCCAACTCTGGTCTCATCTCAGGCCTCACCTGAAAATATTACTTTGACTAACCTAGGATCAACACAAATCAATCAACCTTTAAAATCCACCCCAGTTCAAGTCTCAGCTGCAGATAGACGATCCGATGATAGATTGCTAACAGCCAACTCGGGCACCAACGTTCCCAAATTGCAGTCTGTTGAGCCTGCAATGGCAGACAGAAATCGAGAGTCTTATTGGGCTAAAGCTGCTGCATACATCGAGAACCATGACTCTGAAGCATCTAAGAAGTTGTTAGCGATCCAGCACTATGATGACAACATTGCGGATCGTTTGACTCAATTGGCAAATACTCCAGCGCGAAAAAGGAAGGGAATTTGTCCTCCTGTTGAAGGAGCTATGAAATGTATCCTCGAGTTCAAGGATATTGGGGCTGCCGCTGCAGCATTTGATTCCACGAAGGTCACACCAATCGTGTGGAAAGGGTTTTGTCTTGTCTTACAAGTGATACACCCCTCAACCACGGCCGAAAGTTATAACTAATTCCCAATAGTTCTGCATCAATGATTTGACTCTGTTGAGAGAAATCTCGAAGAATTTGGCAGAAGTTACTGCAATGATTCGATACTGGACCAATGTGGAATGCTTGTACTTGACAGGTATTATTACTACAGCTTTCGACAAGTTTGAACCTTTGAAGGAGCAATTGATAAAACTATATGCGGAGATTTTGAAGTTGGAAGTCTTTCTTGTCGACCTATGTAACAAGGGCTCTTTTGGTCGGTAATACTGATCCCCTCCAGATGCCTTTGCTAACATGTCTAGTTCAAATCTTCAGTACGCCGGCCACAGCGAACACCTTGAAGAACCACGTTGAGAAGATCAACACTTTCCACTCAGTATGCAAAACCAACTTCGAGATATGCAAGACAAAGATTGAACAGCATGTAAAAGTCAAAGACTGGATAGTAAATCAACAACCGGAAGAGTTTCATGATAACATACTTTTCGACACGCAGTCAGACAAATATCAAAGCAGCGGCCAATGGCTTTTCGGCACACAGGAGTTCAAGAGCTGGTCCAGTGGAGATTCAATCATGCTATGGATTAAGGGCCCTCGTAAGTCTCTAGATTTGTGATATCCCTTTGACACAATCACTAATCTTCATAGCTGGGACTGGGAAAACGACTTTGCTGTAAGTCATCCATTTGCACCATAATTCCAAAGCTTATATGATAGATCTCGGATCATTCAACGTCACCTAGACATGTCATCAGTTTATGCTGATCAGCGCCTTGCATACTACTACTGTGCCAGGAATGAAGCTGCGAGGAACTCGTATAAAACGGTTCTTAGAGCTTTACTTCGACAAGCAGTATACGACCCTATCAACGGCACAATCTCTCAGAAAGTGCTTGATGTTTGGAAGGCTGGTGAAAATCCGTTCTCTTTCAGTAAGTGTGAGACCCTAATTGCTGGGGTTATGAGGGACGGCATCAAGCTTAGGTTCGTAATTGATGCTCTTGATGAATGCGACGAACCAAAAGAATTGTTGAAGGTCCTTCGAAATCTTTCCCAGGCGGCGCCGGGAAGGCTTTCTCTGCTAGTCTCTAGTAGAAACAGTGTTCAAGTCCAGGAAAAATTCAACGGACTCTTGGAAGTTGACCTCGCAAAATCGATGAACAAAGCTGACATGTACACGTATGTTGTGACCGAGATAAAAGAGAGGGAGAAGGATGAGAGGCTGCTGAGAGGAGAGTATCCAGATCTTGAGGACAAGCTCATCGAACTACTTCTCAGGAAAGCTAACGGAATGTAAGTTTTCATTTCACAGGCTGAAGACTGAAGATTACTCACTAGTATAGGTTTCGATGGGTCGAGTTACAGATCTCCTTCTTCTTAAAACCGAAATCTTCCATTCTACTACGTAAAACTGTCGAAGGGTACTTAAAAAAACTGAGCCAAAAAACCCTCGCTGGAGAAAAAGCGTTGAACGAGATTTATGGGAATATTTTTGACCGCAATTCCGCGGAGGGTTCCCTCGAACGCAAGCATGCAACGAAAATCTATCAAATTATGATCAGCTGCGCATTTCCGGTTACGATGGAGTTTCTAGTTAAAGCTATGGACTTCAATGAACCCAACGAGGACGAAGTTTGCCGTCTACGGCCTAATTATATACTCGAGCTCACTCGGGATTTCATTGTCGAAACAACAAATGACAAAATACGCTTTGCTCATCCCTCAGCCGTGGAATACCTTCAACAACAGCAAGCAGACTACGACAGCGGCCAGTGTCACGCTCAAATGGCAAAAATATGTCTTGAATACTTATTACGGGTTCCGTCAAAAACCCTGCTTCTTCTAACGCGTAATGACTCGAATGACTACCTTGGCTCGTATGCCAAATATTCCTGGGCGTATCACTGCAGTATCCTGGGTAACAGAGAGCGTCAAAAGCGTTGTGTGTCTGGTCTCTTAATTGAATGGCTCGACTCCGAAAATTTTCAACATTGGTGCCGCCAGCGGCGGGGGTATAAGTTTGATGGGTTGTCCACTCCAATCGGTGCCGCTTCTATCTGGAATTTTGTTGAGGTCGCCGAAGCAAAGTTACCGAGCCAGAAGCAGAGATATGATAAGTCAAGAACCCAACACGACGAGTCGCCGCTCCACTTGGCCGCGCAGTACGGGAACGTGGACATGATTGAACTACTGCTGAAAAATGGGATCGACATCGAACTGAAGCAAGAAATTGAATTAGGTATTTGGTCCATGTTATCCGACTTGCATAGCATTACACCACTTGCTACTGCGATGGCGTATGGCCAAACAACTGCTGTGAATAAGCTGCTGGAGTGTGGTGCTAAGCCTTATAATCGGGTCCGCGACGAGCAAGTCTACTCCGTACGTAACTCTTTTAAATAAGTTGTATGGGCGGAAGTTTTCTGTTTACGAAGTAAGATAAACCTCCGTTCCACTTAGCTTGGACTTCTACGGTCTCTGACCATGCTTTCTAATACAACGATATCCCAGTTGCCAGCTATGGATATAATCTAACATTAATTTTGCGCGGGTTGGTATATATGTTAAAATATGTGTTCTTCTAATTACCAGAAAATAAGAAAAGATACAAATACAGAAATCTTTAAATACAACATCTCAAACTTTCCTGCGTCTTTCTCCCTTACGACACGGTAATGTACAACCCAATAGGACAAGGGTTCCAATCCTGAAAATAGCGGAAACTAGTCGAAGCATCCCCCTTCGCAGCCTTCATCTCGAACGCCACAATCTGTCCCGCAGGACACGCGAATGAGCTGATAGTATGTCCACTCCCCGGCGTTACGCTCTTCTGTCCATAAGACTGGGCGATGTTAGGGAGGTTGGAATAGCTGGTTCCTTTCGTGACGGGACTGCTCAAGCGTCCGAACTCTACTGCGCCTGAGCCGCTGAAGGTGTATGATGATGTTTCCAGCTGACTTTGGGTCGGGAAGTAGAAGACTAGGTTGCACGTCTTGCCGGAGTCGGATTGTGGGATGTCGAAGTTGAATGCGGTTGAGATTGTTGAAGTCACTTCGCCGAATTGTGATGTACCCGGTGCGGAATCCGCTTTGGCGCTGTTGACTGGGATGATTAGATGTGGGTACTGGTAGGCTCCGGTCAACTCGCCGGGGCACGAGCTACCGGGAGTGCCGGTTTGTCCGGGCGCGCTTGGTGTGCTTGCTGGTGAGTTGCCGGCTTCGGTGGGATACTGGCCTGGTGTTGATGAGCCTGTGCCGCTGCCAGCAGGGGTGGTGTTGCCGCTCGGCGTTGGGCTTGCTCCGTTAGGTGTGCTTTCACTTGGCGTCCCGCCTGGGGATTGTCCTGGTGGTGTCGAACCCGCACCTCCGGAAGGTGTGCTTTCGCTTGGTGTGGATCCCGGGTATTGACCTGGGGGTGTTGAGCCTGAACCGCCCGTAGGCGTACTACCAATGGGTGTGGATACTGGGTATTGTCCTGACGGTGTAGAGTTTTCTCCGTTCGGCGTGGTGCTGCTTGATGTGCTGCCTGAGGAGTGTCCCGATGGTGTCGACGAGCCTGCGCCACCTGGAGGCGTGCTGCCGCTCGGCGTCGGACTTGCTCCGTTAGAAATTCCGCCGGTTTGAGTACCGCCGGGATACTGCCCCGGGGGAGTTGAGCCGACGCCGCCAGGAGATGTGCCTATGGTTCCGGTAGGATATGACGGGGGCCCTGGGTATGTGGTTGATCCGCCTAGTGGCTGAGTACCGGTACCTGAAATCCCGGGGGAGGCGCCGCCAGGACCACTGCCGGGCGATGTACCGGAAGGTGAGTTTCCGGGAGGTGTGCTTCCACTTCCGCTTCCACTCCCACTCCCACCCCCAGCAGGAGACGATGGATAAGCCGGGTAAGTAGTCGATCCTCCCAGTGGTAGAGTATTAGTACCCGAGGGAGCAGGAGAAGCGGACCCGGATCCGGACCCGGACCCTTGACCACTACAACCACTCGGATAGCATCCGTCAGCATGCAGCGTGATCTCACTGCACCGGGAACCGTTGGGGCCGGAATAAATCATTCTCAGGTCGTTGGCGCCAGTCTCGCATTCGTAAAATGTCGTCTGGCCATTATACGAGACAGTCCCGTCACAACCAACACTGAATCCGGACTCCGGTACCTGTCCAACGTCACACTGTAGTACCATCGCCGGAGGCGTCCACCAGCAACCTCTACCCTTTGCGTCCGTGAGGGTGTTGCCGTTCAGCGTGAAGCTCGATGGTGTCTCGTTGGGACCGGCACGTGTCTGACCGCTGTCATACTGGCTAACAGGTGCGCTGAGAGCGCCTTCAGTGCGCATGTGAAAGGAGCATCCGCTTTGCCGCATAGTAAGAGCGTAAGCTCCGCCCAGAAGGGAGGAGAAGGCGGCTGATTTTTGCACCATGATGACTACAGAGGAATGTGTAGATTTATCGAACGAATGATATCTAGACTCCTTCTGAAGTCGTTGAATTCTCAAAATAGTAATGAGGAAGTGAGAATCACAGGACTTATATAAGTATAAGCAGTCATCGCCAAGTTTATACGCTCCCCGGCGTTTCCTCGTAGCCGGATCAGTGTCGATAGATGCAATACATCATAGAGTTCAACGGCGTCGCCAAACAACGTCATCTTGCTAGTATCGCTCTTGTCGAGTCAGTGTTCTTACTCGATTACAATGGTTGGCGGTTCCACGTGCGGAGCGCTTTAGTATCGGCCTTTTCTTGAGAAAACTGGAGTTGCTTCATAGCCACAGCACACGTGCTCGGAATAAGTTCTAGATTAAACACGGTTGTGTAATAGGAAAGATAGTTGTGGTTTTGAAATCCAACTGTCACTATTCTGAAGCTTGGGAGGACAACATGTTTACTAGAATTAAAGCCCCGTGACTGCGGTATCTGTATATAATTTAACGTCTTCTTTTCGAATATCAAAGGTGAACAGCATATTCGTAGGCTAAAATTACTGTATTACGACTCACACAAAAACAAGAAGCGTCATTAGGTTATTAATGCCAAGATATCAGAGGTGAAGAGGCTATGAACAGCGAGACGTTGAGGTCTTTAGACCAAAAGCATGAGGCATATAGTAGTTACGTGGAGCTGGTCTAAAAGCCCCGAATCATTGAATTGTTTTGACGATCTTCGAAGATATTTTCAAACGTGTTTCAGATTACCCATTCTCACTGTTAAATCGAACAAAGATCTCGTGAATTGATCAAGGTCTAGATTCGATCATTATGCGAAGGTCTCGTGGGTTTCCTCAGCACGTATAAGTATCACGTACCATACATACACAAGTCAGTTTACCACAGCGACAGAAAGGTGTGCAAGTTGATCGGCATGAGATGTGGAGAGTAGCCGAGGGTAGTGCCGAGCGTATCGATCGATGCCAACCGGCCCCAGCCAAAAATAACCCGCAAACTGGGCTGAGCAAATCAGATGGATGGTCGGAAATCGGATCGGCCGGAGCTTTTAGTTGTAGCGCGATTCTCGGAGGGGGTTGGTTGCGCGTTCCTGAAAAGCGGGATGTAAACCAGATTGGCTGGTCCGGATTTACGGACCTCTTTCGCATGTCGGTTCGCTTGGAGACTTCTTAGAGTATGTGAGCGATAGCATACCTGTTGTCTACCATGACTGTAGATAAGGTTCGTGCCGGATGCCCGTTGCTTCGCCAAAAGAAACCTGTTTTTAAGCATGATTTACGCGAGTTGTTAGGTGACGTAGAATTTGTTTGACATGTGCCAACCAACTGTAACAAATTATGCTTCCACGACACGGTTGCTGTAATTGTTTTACTGAAATCTCACTGCCAGAGTTGGTATCAAATTTGTGTAATATATGTATGTGACTGAACAATATTGTTTTTCTCGAGGGCCGAGAGAAGTAGGTACATATCAAAGTCTCCCAATTGTTGAGACAATGCCTTATTTACTATGCCCACACCCGTAACGCCGACAGCATAATCTAATGCCATTCTATAAGATGACTGATGCCTGTATAATTCCCATCCTGGGCCCCAAAAGGAAAACGCTCATAAATCATGCCATCCAAAAAAGATTGAAGATGGTTTGTTTATCTTTGCATACGCTTATAATGCCAATGCGGCCATGGCGGCGGCACCCAGAATGCCAAGCCCAAGCTCTGGCCGGACGGAAGCAGAATCAGGGCTCGACGTAGCACTCGCGGCACCAAGAGCAGAGGTGACGATAGCCGAGGCGGATGCGATGGCGGATGGGTCAGGGTTGTCGGTGGTGACGACGGTGCAGATCTGTCCGGCTAGCGAGACCACCTCTGGAGATACCGACGTTAGCAAAGGATAAAGGGGCGATGGAATGGTAGTTAAACTTACTGCTAAAGTCATCGCCATGACAATCCTCGAGGATACAGTTTGTGGCGCCCGAGATGAATTGGTTTTTCTTGCCATCGCTGCAGATGCATTGGAAGTCTGTTGTCGCGCAGCCGGCGGCGCTGGCGCCTTGGGTCAAGCACGGGGTGGCGCATGTCGGGATTTGGGACACGAGGTCGGGTAATGATGTCGAGTTCTGCGCGGCGACGACGGCAGCGCCAGCGACTAGTAGCGAGAATGTAGCACGCATTGTGACGATGATGAATATTGGGTTTCTCGGTAATATGTTCGGCAGTCCCGTTCTATCCTATACTGTTGATCTTTCTGGTTGTTTTCGGTGTTTAGCCAGCTAAAAGGACGCAGACGGATCGAATTCGTTGGTTTGTGGATATGATGAATGGGGAAGACCAATTCGAAAGACGATGAGCGAGTGAAGCGACGACAGAAAATCTATTGAAAAAGACGGGAAGCAAAAGAGTAAAACGAGTAATGATCAAAAAGTCGACGTTTGAGAACTGTTTTCTATTTCCTAATGCTCTTGGCCACCTCGTATCGACAGCGTTGATCGTTCCAATTTGGTTGGTTCAGCACTTGCAAATCGCTACACAGCCCCCCCAACATGTGCCCAGCCGCGCGTTATTACATATCTACCTCCACTAAACAATCTGACATTCACTGTACAGTACTATATATTCAACACCAGCAGACCACCTATGTCGTGACCAAGTAGAATTAGAACATGCAAAAGATTAGATTCAGTTAGCCATCATCCAGATTATTCGCCTTGTCCAGCTCCTCAAGTCATCATTGATACTTTGGACGATGTACGAACGGAGTATGTACTACAGCATACAAAACTAGTGCAGAGCTGATTACAGTGTGTTATGCACGTCATTTGTCACAAACACGGAGTGGGGAACATGGAACTTCAGGGGTCCAAGACGAGACATTTCTGGGTTTGGTGAAACAGCTGATGCGTGGGTGTGGAATCTCGGAACGTGACGTAAAGCGGCCTGGCGGCTTCGCCTCTCTGCCGGCAATATCAGCGAAACAACGATGGAAATCCGAAGTTCGCTTTCTTGTTCGGGATATTTTTTTTTGAGGTGTTCCACCTTCTCGGTAGTAATTGATAAGATAGTCTGTGCTCATACAACTTTTGGCCCTGAGCACAACCTTGAATAGACTATTTCGCGGATCGCTAAATTCAACAGACCACTTACATTACTTATGTACACCATGGTGAAAGTGTAGGAGCCGCAACGCCATCTCCACAGACAGCATATCAGCCACGCCATGTTTCAAGCCTTACTTAATGTTTTGCAACAAAAAACAAGGCGACGAGGTGGGGGATAGAACTTGATCCTATCGACAACCGCTATCATCTTTCCACCTTTCTCAATTCAAACCGGGAAGAATGGGGGCGGTAACACAGCTTGGACATCGGGTATTATTTTGATTCCGAACAGCCTAAGGAGCCTCTAACACGGTAGAGTTGTGTATGACTATGATTAATTTGTACCCTGGCCAAAAGTAGGCCAACAATAGAGGGAATGGCAGCGGCGGATTAATGGGGTAGCTAACTGCATGGCTGAGGCTACCTGTCTCTAAGATGTCAAACATAGGGCCTATTAAAATTACAGTCAAACGGGCTTAGTTCACTGCTTGCGAAAAACTTGGCCCTCTGAGACGTATCACGAAGAGAAGTGATAGAACTGAAGGGGCCAGAAACAAAGCTGGGATGTTCCGCTCATTTGACAAGTCCAACGGCTCTTAAATCCCCTGGCCCCCTTTCAGCATATCACTTTAAGGGCAATGAGAATTCGATGGTAGCTACGTGTGCATCCTGATGAGTGTGCCGGATTTCACGATGCTGGCTCAAAAGAATCCCATGCAGTTGACCGATACGTTATAGTTCTTTTATTTTACACATATGAAACGTCGGTGCGATGTGAATTTGCGATAGCCTCGTTCGTCTACCGTGATTATTAAGGAGACCTCTCTACAGGAAAGGAGAATATTACTAAATGGTATCTGGGAGATGATCGGAAACTACCATACGTACTAAGTGGCAATTTACTTATATTGTAGCATTTCTTGGATGAAAAAAACTTAGCTTGAGGGATCACAAGATGTCTATCATGACAGGCCTTAGTTGTTTCTATTGTGAGATTTGGTACACCATGACAACATCTCCTACCGTTCGAATCTACAGTGAATGCCACTCCCCTGAAGCGGCAAAAGGATAGTTGTGATTGGGGTTAAGAGCCAGAGTTGAGTGAGTAGACTTATAGATATCCAGGACGATGAGAATTTTAGTCTCGCTTATACCATTCTGCTAGATGGGCAAAGTTCCTTGTCTTTAATTTCTCAACTGTTAACAATTTCTTTAGCTTTTCCACGGCTTTGTAAAGCGTTAACTCTTATATATGACAAGGGCTTGGCAAATCGAATCAATTCCACTAATAATTCTCTTTGGATCCAAAGGGGCCATTGGCTACTTTTAGTTGAAGATGCGACTTCGCCCTTTACCCTCTACTTATTTATGAAGATTTCGAGGATGGGTAGTTTGGCGTTTCTCTGATTACCTCCGATTCTCTCCCTTGTGGCTTCAGTTAGAGATTTTGCCGACTAATGAATGATGTGCCCTCTTCTATATGTCTTAATGAAACGTGTCGGGCACTGACAGGTCTTTGGCAGCAGGCTGTCACACGGACCGGCCCTAGGGAAAGGAATGCAACTACTCGTATCCCAGAGTCAGGCCGGCGATATCTTGTGATCAATCTGCAGAGCGGTATTTCGATATTCAAATACCCGTGACTATTCTTGGATATCACGTTTGCTATTATCGTGGGCTTAAGCTAACACGATAATAGCAATACGGACCTGAATCATCTGGGATGATCTGGAATGATCGGGGCTCGCAAGAGCGAAGCCATTCGTGTATAAAAACCCAGGTTCGCCGCTTGGGCTCGAGAGAGAAACTTAGACCTCCAGGCCTCCTTGACGCCTTATTACAATACTGAATACCCTTATATCCCTTATGACACAGGCAGTCCTAGCCGTGTGACATCGTATTATCCATAATATGATCTCAGTTTGTGAGGATAAGTCACTAGCTATAAATAGTGTTATGACCATACAATAACCTGACAACAGTTCATCCGATTTACCCACCTTTATTGCTGGGTGTTCCACAATACCCAACTTCCGATCAAGTCTCCCACAACCGAACCCACTTGAAAACTAGGCGGTTAACACTTGCTCACTATGCCACTGCTGATTAAAATCCTTCACATAGTTTTGCCCGATGTTCCCCCGGAACTGAATTTTGTTTCGTCATTATCAAGGGCGCCTTGGTATTTCAGAAGGGATTCTTGTTTATGTTTTTCAAGGCATAGCGTGCGGGTAGCTTTCGTTGCGTCCACTCCCCAACAGAGCCCCAGATATCCTCGTCCGTGATGTGATTGAGGACCATATTATCGTCAAGTTTAGTACGGCATCGCATCCTTGGTTAGCGTCCCTATCTGCTCTTCTTAAGCCTCTCTGTATATGTCCGAGTTCCCGTTGTCACTTGGAAAGAGAGAAAATTATGGCTAGGATCGTGTCTTTAGAACTAGCTAGGGCAAAAGATTATTGAAACAATCTATACACATACGGCAATAGCGAGAGTGGACAAAATACAGTTTGCTTGTGTCAGCTTGTGTCATTCGTAAGCTCATTGCGAAGAAGTTAGATATCTCAATATAAATGTGTTTTAACTAACCATATTGGTCTATATTCTATCCAGAAAGGCACCCAAGCATCTGCTAGCCGTTATATGCATCGTTTGTTTTGCGTTGCAATTGAACATGGGTAGGGAGAGGGGCTACTGAAGAAAGCCGCATTTTCTCAGCTGGAATCTCCACTGCAGTTTTGAAATCTTCTTTGCGTCAAATGCCTAGTGTTGCCAAAAAAAGCGTTCATTTATAGACTAGGACTTGTTGCTGCGCAAGGATTCATAAGTTCCTTGGTGACTACCACAGGGATGTATCCAAACTAATTCACTACTCATAACGAGCCTGTGCAGCCTCCATTAACTACTATGAGTAGAGCCCCTTATGGTCACATGGATGGTATGTCAGGCTGCATATTGCGGCCCAATATTCCCGCTGAATTGTGGCCTTACGGAGGGCCAGCTGCTCCACTGGCAGATCCGAGACAGAAGCATTCGTCATTACTCTCTTTGAGCTTCTCTCTACAACAGTTATCCATCGTGTTTTTTTTCGAGTTGCAACTATGAAACATATCTTGCTTTGACATTACCGTCTATTGATATCTATCTACGTCTAGCATGGCGGACACTCTATCAGTCACAGGGGTTGTGCTTGGTGTGATCTCCCTCGGGCTCCAAGTTGCCGGTGGTTTGTCCGACTATCTGGATGCTGTGAGAGGGCGAACAGAAGAGCTGAACTCGGTCAAACAACATGCCGCGGAGATGAAAGACTTACTATTGACAATTAAGGATTTATTTCCGCAGCTAGAGAATGACTGGCCCGCACCTACGACCCTGATTAAGCGCCACGTGAAATCCTGTGACACTGAGATCAACGCCCTCTATGCGCTTTTGTCTGAGCTATCTCAACCAGCACCATCATCCTCGAGTATTCGACTCAAACTTGCTGAACAGAAGAAGAAGTTAACCTACCCCTTCAACCGATCCCACGTAAGTCGCCTCGAGAAGCGGCTTACTAAGGTAAACGGTGCACTTCAAATGGTGCTACAAGTTACGGAACTGTGGGTGGTTCAAGTCTAATGCAGTCTTGACGTTGTGTCTTATATTTATTAGGAATATATCCATCACTTCAGCGAACCAGATACGCCAGGTCCATGATCTCGTTCTTTCCATGTCTCAACTGCAGGTAATACAAACGCAGAGTGGATCGTTAACAACAGCTCGTGCCATTCCCCAGGAGATAGAAAGTAGGGGGGCGGTATTACCATTGAATGTAAGTGAACACATCTACGAATGTTCGCTTAATTGGAAACACCCATATACTGATTTCTGTCTCCTAGTCGACCAAAACTGCAATATCCTTGGCTTCAGCACCACCGAGTCTTCTATCAAGCTCGATCGAAGTGCTACAGAATTGTAGCACGATAAAGGCAGCACGGAATAACTTATCTCGTGTTTGCTCATGCCGACAATCTCGCAAAACATCGTTTTATGGGCGCAGTTGGGGATACTTCTCGTTCTCCTGTGGGACCTCGAGTACCAGAAGACATCTACCAGATTGCCCGTTTTCACAAATCGATGGCGAATTGCAGGCCACTATGTTTACTGTTGAGCATAAAGGATTCAGAAATTTCTTCCAAACAGCTATTGCCTTATCACTCCTTGATACTCGGGGTGCCGGAGGGCGAAGCATTAGCCCAAATCTTACCTACTACCCAACTGTCGATGAACGGAACGCGCCTGTTTTTCGTATCATAGAAATAGCTATGCGAATGACTCTTTGGTACGGTATAAATGAAGCAGTCATAAAAACGTTGCGAAATTGTTTTAACAGCATTTTCATACTCTACAGCCGAAACAAAGCGTCTCCTAAGGACATTGGTTCAAATGGCCAGTCGCTAATGAACTCAACGGCTGAGATTGCCCTTCGCGTTGTAAGCGCATATGTCAACACATTTCGATAAGCCTTAACCCTCTATACAGGGACATAAGCGGTTCATTGACGGCCTGGACGACGTGGGCGACGATATGATGCTACCCATCGTGGAGAATTTGGTTGCATGTGGGGTACCAGTAACCACTTACGATTATTTCGGATAGTAAGTTCTACACTTCAACATATGAGAAGTATCTACCTAGCATGTTCTTTTGGAAAAGCTCATCTAGCGATATAGTACGCCGTCTGCTGTTTTGATGCGTCGTGGAAGTGATTTACTTGAGAGGATGATAAAAATTTTACTCCCAGTGGACCCAGATTTACCAATATACAGAGGATCGCAGCCAACTGGCTATGAGTCAGGTCTGTTTTGGCTGCTCCGTGATTCGAGGCTGGCTGAAGGTCTGAGAAAATCTCTATACTATATACTGGCTCGTTGGCTCCTTTGCAAAGCTGACAAACAAGTAGCTAGTGGATGCGGTCCGTTGAGCCTTGCAGCCAGAGCTGGCGATGTAAGACTCGTGCAGGGCCTCTTAAAGCGAGACCCTCAAACTCTCAAAGAATTAAATCAATTCAAGCATACCCCTCTACATCTTGCAATCAATCACCCGCGATGCCTCCATCTAATATTGGAGGCAGGTGGATCGATGATGCTTGAGAAACACGATTTTTCTGGTCGGACGCCTCTTGAAAGCGCTTTAAAGCTAGGCTATGTTACATCAGCCCAAATCCTGTTAGCTTCGGGCAGTCGCATAACACGCCACTGCATAGAGGGTATGGACGAATCTTGCATCGACGATTTACTAGCTGCCCTGAAGCAGCGCAGAAACGAACTAAAAGCTCTTGCAATAGAGAATCTAAATAAATCAGAAGCCGAGTCTTTTGGGCTTCACGAAAATAAAGTCCTGGATTGCAACGCTTGTGAGGTGCAGGAATTGCTACTAAGGAAAGGCATTTGTGTCCCTCCACATCTATCCGAGGACAGGGACGGACAGTTGGATTGGCACCCAGTCTACACCTTGTTCATCCGACAAGATAGAAAGTTGCAAATATTTGATAAACTATGGGCCCTGGGCTTTCGAGATGTCGACAGCTATGGTTTAGATGGATGGCCTCCGTTGTTATTCCACTGCTACAGCACCAAGGCCATGCAGTGGCTGATTGAACGCGGCGCCGATTACTGGACACCATTGAGAGAGAAGAACAACAGAACGAAGCTGATTGCCACACCGATCACGCAAGCGCACTTTTGCCTCAGCGGAATTGGGGAAAAACTATTTTGGAGGGGTACCAACGAGAAGCTTAAATGGGTGTCCGAGAAACTGATACAGGTCCGGGTCAGCGATACATGCTTCTCCTGCCCTTGCTTCGTTGGTGGCTGCACTCCATTTAAAGCGTTTTTCGATTGTTATAGGTATCAGCCGTGCCTTTCATCACGGGATCTCGCTCAGTGGTGGATGAATTCGATTCAAAATTTTCAAACTAGCCTGAACGAAGAGGATTTTATGGCAGCCCTAAGGCGCATGACGTTTGATGCCTTAGGGATATCACATACCTGCTGTAATTTTCGTTTGTATGCATGGCAGTACCAGGAATCACTTCTCACGCCCGAAGAAGCTGACGAGATTAATTCGGAGCAAGATGCCTTGCTTACTCTGTTCACTGATCTTTTGACTGAGTTGGGTCAAATTGCATACGAGGACCGAGGCGGGGCGCCTCTTATAGTTAACGACCCCGAAGAATTCTGGATGCATCGCTGGCTTCCTCAGATAACGGAGACTCTCGAAAGCTTGGATGGTAGTAATCTTACCAAAGAGGAAAGGTCGGCAGCCGAAGCTATTGGTGTGGTATGGAGTCCTCAAGAGACGGGGATGGGGCTAACTTTTTGGAAGCCAGAGAATGTGATGAAGGAGGTGGAAAAGATCATGAATGAATTAAAAGATGAATGAACGATAAATGCAGAGGCTTCAGGTATTTTCTGCAAGATCAAATGGTATGATACGTTGGCTTTCATTGGCAGGAATAGGAGCAAGGGGCTTAAAACTGCGTGGCCAGCGCTGAACTATGAATTATTTTCTGTCAATCGAACTATCTTTTTCATCGATTTTGGTATAATTCTGTAACAAATCGCCAAAAAGGATCATAAAGAGCCACAAGTCGTGGTAGTGGATCGTATAAGGCAAGATCAGGGGTTGGTGGCTGCTTATATAACATCCAGCATGACATTACTCAAAAAGATAAGGAGGTGAATGAACAGAGATGCGCCACTATGTACTAATGTAGCTACTTGTTCTTATCTATGTTCTCAGCCAGTTGCCTCAATATCATATCTACAGGGTCACTCTATAAAACCCAATCGCTTAAAAGTTTTAATGATGACCTTCTGTCTCTTACACTAATGGCCACCTAGTGCGCGACTATGAGCATCTGTCTTGTCGCTAGCTCAAAGGAGAGAAATCCAGTTATTATGTTCTTTTGATCTTTTCACTTTTATCAAGCAGCCTAGAAGCCTAATCATTGCAAGGGACAGCGAGTTGCTACATGGTAAAACTTTGGCTATTTTTATTTATTGAAAATTTTATTGACACAAAGACAATATGCGTCGCTTCAGCCGTCTTGTTACAGAAGATGGCCTCTGTCCTTAGCGAGTCTTGTTCATAGTGCTGTTTGGGAATTTCTTGTCTCCGCTCTTGGGCAGGTACTTGATGCCACTACTCGGACAGTTGGAAGATTGGCCAACTACACAGAAGTCAGTAAACATATCAAAAGCGAACTCTCCTGGTTTTTTGGGTTCAGGAAAGAGATGGAAAGGAGAAACACAGTGACACCTAAGATAAACCGAAAAGGGGGTGATGATGAGCTGGAAAACTTACTAATTGTGGCAGGGACAAAGTCTGCATTCTGTAGGGGCCCGTTGACATAGAATCCGTAGTAGATCTGATACAGCTCGCCGCTGCTGCACTGAATGACGGCAGGCTTTCCCGTGACTCCCTGAAGGGCATCAAGGATCTCCGAAGACGTGTAAGTTTTAGAGCTCGAGGGCGTGATGCCAGCAGAGCTCAGGGTGCCGTAAGTGTCCAGCGTCTTGAACAAGTCTACGGCGACCTGGAAGTAATCTGCTGCTTCCTGACCTTCTGTGTAGTCCGAGTAGCAGTCTGGGCTAATGGTGCTGACACAGGTCCCGTGTGTCGCCCACTCATGTTCCCAGAAGCTCTCGGGGGTCCCGTCGTTGCTTTGCCAGTAGTCCTTCATGTATGACACGAGGTCCGACTTGCCGTTGTTCTCGAGGATACTTGTCAAGTCTGTATATTCTCGAGAAGAGTCACAGTTCTCCTCGTAAGTCCCGTCGCAGTTATCAGGCCATAGTCCGTGGATTGTCCACGAGTCATCTGGCCCGGTAACGGGATCCGTGTCCCAAAACTGCGGCTGGAGGAATAAACCTCCGGGCTTGTTGACGCAGCATGCATCTACTGAAGAAGCATTGGCACCGGAGGAGCAGCTATCGACTGCGTTTGAGCATGCAGCAAGGACAGGAATTGAGAAAGCACTGCTGAGCGGAAGAGCCGCAAGAGCTGCTGGGATCACAAATGAGGCCATGATGTTTCAAGACACTCGCGCTCGTCGAGTTACAAAGAGACTAAAGGAGGTTGACTGCTGCTAATCAAGGGAGACACGAGTTGAGGAAACACAAGGCATAATACTACACGACCTTTCTCTTATACTTGTATTCTCACATCTCGAGTGGGCTCGTTATCGCCTGATGCCTCGGGACATGTGGACTGTCTATCCATTCACCTGCCGAACCAAGATATCAGCTGCGTATCATTCGGGAAGGCTGCTCGACAGGAGCCCGTATGTTTTGATGGATGAGTTCAATACATGAGGATGATTGGTCAATCTCTCTTGAGGTCGAATATCTATACCGCCAGTGTCTAATCCGCACAGGAGCGCTTGACTGATCAGCCGTGGATCACCATGCTATAACCTTCCAGATGCGGCAGTTCTGGTGACAGCGATCGCCGTGCGATCTGCATTTCTATTAATTAGCGGCATAAGGCGGGACGGTCCCCTGCTTTAGTGGTATGGTTGGCTACGAGTGAGAACATCATCATCTTCCCTGGAGCCAATTATGCAGGTCACCCGGGAGAGCTCAGGAACGTGAAACGCGGAATTTAAATCTGTTGTGAGTGAGGCTATCCTGGTTGGTTGCTGACAGTTGTGTTGCGTTGTTTCACAGCGATGACCGGAGATAACTAAGGTTGGTTGATTATGCTATTTGCTATAAGTTCAATTGATATTGCTATCGTACGTGAGTGATGCTTTGATTAAAACAGCAAACAATAAAAAATTGCCAAATGCTCGAACAGCTGATTGATGGATGGTGTCCTGTTAGAAGTTCAGGATAATCTGATTTGTTGTAGACGGTTTGCCTCCGAAGTCGGGATCATTCAGCGAACACCCGATATACAAATAAACAATTTTATTCCAACTCAGCCTAATGAAAAATAAACCCATTAGGATTTGTATAACCATGAGCTGCGAGATATACCTACATGTAGGTAGGTACTGTGCGCAGGTAGATAAGCACCGTAAGAGTTAAAGGTGGAAGGCGTTTGTACACTGTTTAGGACATGGACATCGTATGGAGAACAGCTAGATTTAAACAGTGTATCGTGTTAAAAGCTACTGTGCTTCAATGTTTCAGGTACCTAGGTACTTGAAGGAGGGGTTGAAAGTTGGCCAGTTCTTATCAGCCAGGTGCGATTGCGGGGTTTCAGCTCTCAACCGTGACTCACTAACACGTGTTATGAGGCTCGCCTTTTTTCTGTAACTTTATTTGCGAGACCAATTATCACACCATTCAAAGCGTTGCCGATAGTGTTCTTGCAACAACGCGCATTCACCGTTGGCGCTGCAATGGCGACCATCTACATTGACGAGGAGACCGGCCGGGACGAGTCTAGCCAGCAGGGCACTGAAGCCTCACCCTTCAAGACCCTCCAGTTCGCATATCTGCAGCGCCCCGCCGAAACCCAGTATCTCGTGCGATCGCCAGCCTCGGACGAAGCCACCGACGCCGTCGACGGCAAGGTGTGGAAACTCGCCGCCAAATCGGCACTGAAGAAGGCCGTCAACTACTACGAGCAGCAGAAGAAGAAGGCCGCGCGTGAGCAGGAGCTCGCAGTGCGCCGCAAACAAGAGGAAGATGAGCGCAACGCCGTGTTGCTGAAGGCCAAGGAGATCGTGCTCGAGGAGGATGCTAGCCTCCCGACGCCTGTCAAGATCAAACTAGACGAGGTCGGCGATCACATCAAGCT
Organism: Xylaria cubensis; assembly: GCA_022385715.1. Taxonomy (NCBI): domain Eukaryota; kingdom Fungi; phylum Ascomycota; class Sordariomycetes; order Xylariales; family Xylariaceae; genus Xylaria; species Xylaria cubensis. The sequence goes on along the minus strand of MU279013.1, from coordinate 603,532 downwards.
GCGCAACATGGAAGATTCTGACAGCAAGGGGACACGAGTCCGGGTTGTCGGCCGCGTGCATCGTGAGCGCAAACAGAAGGATGTCTTGTTCATCACCCTCAGAGATGGATATGGTTTTATGCAGGTGGTCCTTTCGGGCAAGCTCACCAAAACGTACGAAGCCTTAACCCTCACGCGTGAGACATCGATGGAGATCTATGGTGAGATGCGTCAAGTTCCCGCCGGAGCGAGGGCTCCTCTCAACCGTGAATTGCACGCCGATTTCTACAAGATTCCCGAACACTGGCGAGCTGCTGGCGGCGACGAGGCCATCACCAACAGAGTTACAGCCGACACAGATCGCTCCACCCTCCTCAACCTCCGCCATCTTACCCTCCGTGGCGAAGTAGCCTCCTCGGTCCTGCTTGTCCGGGACGCGGTCGAGTTTGCGTTTGCCCAGGCATTCAAGGAATTAAGAATCCGAAAGGTCAGCCCCCCGGCACTTGTTCAGACACAGGTAGAAGGAGGCGCTACACTATTCCAGCTGGGTTACTACGGTGCCGAGGCCTATCTCACCCAATCCTCTCAACTCTACCTTGAAACCTGCCTACCATCTATGGGTGACGTTTACTGTATCGAGAAGTCTTTCCGTGCTGAAAAGTCATTAACAAGACGACATTTGTCTGAATTCACCCACGTCGAGGCCGAATTGGACTTTATAACCTTCGAAGACCTGTTGTCCAACATCGAACATATGATGTGCCGTGTTTTGGAGATTGTCATGGCCGACCCTGTCACTGCCGGCTATATCAAGAACCTTAACCCAGACTTCAAGCTACCCGAACGGCCCTTTATGCGCATGAAGTATTCAGACGCTATTGATTGGTTGCGGGAACATGAGATCCTTAACGAGGAAGGTCAGCCTCACACTTTTGGCGACGATATTGCCGAAGCGGCCGAGCGCCAGATGACCGATATGATCAAGAAGCCTATCTTCTTGACACACTTTCCCGCCGAGATCAAAGCGTTCTATATGCAGAAGGACCGAGATGACCCTCGTGTCACAGAAAGTGTAGACTGCCTGATGCCTGGTGTGGGCGAAATTGTCGGCGGTTCCATGAGAATAGACGACAATGAGCAATTAATGGCGGCCTTCAAGCGCGAAGGCCTAGATCCAGCCACATACTATTGGTACACCGACCAGCGGAAGTGAGTATATAAGCACAGCTTACTCCGTGATTAGATACTAATGGCTTTCTATAGATACGGTAGCTCCCCACACGGCGGATGGGGTCTCGGACTCGAGCGTTTCCTAGCGTGGCTGTGTAACCAACACACAGTTCGAGATTGCGCCCTGTATCCCCGATTCATGGGCCGCTGTGCACCTTGAAAGCTTAATTTGTCACACTATGCTTTAAGTTCACTGCCTGGACGTGTAGGTTCAAGCAATTTTCTGTAGGATGGATTCCACAGATCTTATGAGGACTGATGAGGATTGAGGCTTATAGAGACGTCGCAATAGATGGCAACCACCCACTTGATAGCGTGCGTAGACCATCTCATAGACGATTCAATAAATGTACAACAAAATAAACGTGCCGAGAGACCGTGATAAACGCAATCCTAAAGAATTCGTGGAAACGTTTTAGAATCCGCTCAATGAATTGATTCCGAGAGGGCATGGTTGTGCTGAGATGAGTCTGCTGGTGCACAGAGTAGTTGATGGCAATAGCCATATTACAAACTATTTGCCACATGTGGTGGGCTGAAGCTTAGATTTTTCGTATAATAAGCATATATTGCTGCGGAGCCCTGCCTTCGTTTATGTGCCTAGTGCAACAGTTTACATATACTTATTATGCCCTGCAGTCGTTAACCTGTAGGATTATAGACCCTAGCTATAATCATTTGGTAAACCCTCCCTGGCGCGCTACGAGAGGTTGTAATCAGTACTGGTTGTGGTTGTACTTGTACTACAGGTTATAATCATAGCTAACGTCAGCACAATCATTATCGGACTTAATGCACACTTGTTTTTAATTCCGTTGATGTGAATTACATATAAAGCTACCGGTGCCTTATGTTTTTAGTCTGTAAAACCTTACCTTACATCGAAGGAATTAAGATTTCTTTATCGTTTCATCCACCCGCATTTTAACCCTTTATAGAACTGTTTAGACAATTAATCTAGGCAATACTTTAGTAGGATACCTAGTCTGGGGTGCTGTCTCTCGAATACGTACGAATATGCACCTCGTCCTTACTGGAGCCACCGTAAGAACAACCTCAGCGCCATCTCTTTGAATCTGTCTTTTCCTAGTACATAGCTACGTCCTTCCCTCCCTCCGTATGATTGCCAAGTATGATACTAACAAGTGCTTTAGGGGCTGGTCGGCTCTGGCGTTTTAGAGGCCATGATCAAGGCGCCGGGTGTCACCAAAATATCCATCTTGAGCCGCAGGCCGGTGAAGATGGCAGAGGATGCTAAAGACCCACGAATCAACGTTATAATTCAGCGAGACTTTAATCAGTACGACCCGGAGACCCTTCAGCAGTTATCCGGAGCTCAAGGCTGTGTTTGGGCACTGGGCATTAGTCAGACTCAAGTGTCCAAAGAGTGAGCACAGCCCATACATTACCATCTAGTCTTAGTATACACAGAGGGAGACTAACGCTGTAAATCATGCAGGGAATATGTCAAGATCACCAAGGACTACGCCCTTGCAGCTTCCGGAGCCTTTCAGAAGCTAAACCCTCCCGAGCAGGGCAAGCCCTTCAACTTTGTCTATGTCTCTGGCTACGGCGCGACAACAAACCCAGGACGTTTCACACAGGCATACGCTCGTGTTAAAGGTGAAACGGAGCTCGCATTAGCAGACATTCGCCGGGCCAATCCATCGTTCCACGCAAGCTCCTTCCGTCCTTGCGCCGTCGACGGTACGGCACATGAGTCAACGAAACCATACCGTACACAGCCACCAGCTTATCTGAAGGCTATAACACCATTAATCATGGGACCAATGAGAGCCCTGATGCCGAGTCTTCATAGTCCTACGGAACCGATGGGTAAGTTCTTGGTGGGAATGGCTATGGGAAATTACGAAGACAAGATGGCTGCTGCTCCAGATATCGAGATGCTAGGGACGTTTCCTATACTGGAGAACCCTGCTTTTCTGCGTCTATACGGATTGAGTTCAAAGTGAAACCTCCCCAGGAGATGAAAGGATAGGCCGGATCACCGCTTTCTTTATGTACTTTATATAAAAGATGTTCAGAGTGACTACTTGATAAAACGACGGATATGTATGATATTTAATAAATAGAAAATAGGCGGATTTCTTTACTAAAGGCCAATTCATGGCCGTATTCATCTAGTTCAACTAGGCAGATTGATTAGCAGTCTACCAAAACCGGTCATGTTACGGGATCATACGGAATGCCTGCTTGCAAGGTTGGAAACAACCGTCCAAAGTAATTTAGTGAAGTTGACACATAAAGGCTCACCCGGGCTTACCAGGTCGAGGACTAAGCCAGTCATCATCATCACATTAAG